>JAUTBT010060687.1:968-14789 GCA_032361225.1 Lepetodrilus schrolli | reverse complement strand
GATAGATAGATAGATAGATAGATAGATAGATAGATAGATAGATAGATAGATAGATAGATAGATAGATAGATAGATAGGTAGGTAGGTAGGTAGATAGATATAATTTATAGTTAGACAGCGAAATATTATTTCTTAAAATCCGTTACTTGCCAAAATATTGTTAATAATTCATGAACTATTAATTATGTGAAGTATCTACTAGATAAACTGGTATAATAATGTAATTTAATGTTTTGAAAAGCATCGCTGTACCACGTGCTGTAAATAACTAGGTTTTTCGGCGGACGGATTTGTTCTTATGCTTAATTTCTTATTTGTTCTTAGTTGTTCTATTTTTGGTAAATGTGCTTGTCGATTTACACGGAGTATTGCAAAAAATACAGTGGCGGTTTATTACATTTTGGAGAGGTGTACGTCGCAGTATTTTAACAAACCCAATACATATATCTATATTTTTGCTGTGACCTTGTCAATACGCTGTGTACATGCAGGACCTGTACATCAGTCCTAATAAATGATCGGTACATCAGTCCTAATTGTACTTAAAGTGCCCCTGAGAATGCTCTCAAGTTGTTTTTATTCATGCTCGTGTAGCATATCATTACCACAGTGAATTATACCTCTCGTGGCGTTCGCTAAATGTGTGTAATTGATTGGAACATATTTAAAACTCTTTGAGTAGATGTTTCATATTGAAAACAAATAACAAACTCCTTACTCTGTCCAGAAAGGGCAGGTTGTTGACACACACTGTTGTCCTTGGCAGACAAGCTATAGGAAAACAACGTTGCAAGCAGAATGTGGAGCTGGAATGACACTGCTTGGGGTCGCATGACTATAGAATCCAATGAAAAACAATCGATTTAAGCATTAAGAGTATAAAGTTTCATTGACATTGAAAACATGTATAGCATACTTTTAAATAACCACACTTTTTCTGCAGAAACAGACATCAATGTTCGTGAAAATTACGATACGATTGTGATCGGATGCGTCGTCTTACTGTCGCAATACAGCTATCATCATTGGTTCGTCAGTACCAGTCGGTACCCGCATGTTTACTGCAACATTCAACGCTACACGTGTTGCATGTTTCCTTATGCCGTAAACTGACAATACGTGATGGAGCAAAATAATCTTGAAAACGACTCTAAACTAAAAGAGGAAAGATCATACTTGCATAGGGAATAATGGTCACTATCGGGGTTATTGCATATTCTGAAAGAACAATCTTTCCCGGATTTTTAGTCATCGAGAAATATATTTATTTCCTATCCAAAGACACCTACATTCCAAAAGGGCGGCCGCGCCGGAAATTGTTACGTCACAGGTTTCTTTGTACACAGATCCCCCTCACAGAAACCAAGATATGCATTCACATTGGTAGTCGTTTATCTACCAGCTGGATAAATTACTGCGTACGAACAACAATTTAGCTCACGATACATTACAATGTCTCTCTGGTTAATCTATCGACAATTGGATGTTGATCCGTGATATAGACTAATAATGACAGCAGTGATTTTCTTTCTCGGTGTTCGATGTAAGCTGTTGTCGTTGATCTCTTGATCGACATGTGCATGATGAAAGAAACGACATCTTACCACTCCGAGTTTGGGTTATACCTGTGATTGGGCAGAATACAGGGCCTAAACGGTTCCATAAACAGACCCGATACATGACTATGCTGGACTGCCTCGGACTCGAGGGCATAGATGGTCCTCTCCGAGGTCTATTCTAAAAATAGACTTCCAAGTATGATCTTGCCTCTTAAACCACCTTTGTTTTTATAGGGACATTAAGGTCACAGATAAACATTGAATCTGTCGCAATATTTATCATTGTATCAAAGTAATGTGTATGAATATTAAAGACATAATGTTTTACGTCGATTTCTGCAGTATGTTAATGGTATGCTTATGTTGGGAGGATAACATTTAATAACTAATATTATTATCATAGAGGCGTGAGTCACGAATGATGTAAATAGTCCTACATATTCACCGCCATTTTATAGGATACCAGAGGTATTGCAAATTACAATTAACCTTACAGTTATCGTTATTGCTCTATCCTGATACATCAATCCTGGCTGGTTGTCAATATCGTAACAGATGGATGTATTTCTTACATTAAAATAATTGAAAACACAGCGTTAGAACACTATTCTTTCAGTGATTCCCCAGGTGTATATGCACCCATATCTTCAATTTGCTTGTAATTCCGACAACCCTATGCCTACCGTCGTTCACTTAATTTGATAGTCAATATTGTACACATTGTAACTTACATAGAATAATGCACAGTGCAGAAACGTTAACACATGATCGATGGTTCGTAAATATTGTGTACAATAACATAATCTAATTATCTTACCTGTATGAAGATGGATACCTGCGTGTTTCCATTAACGATATGAGATTACAGTTTACTTATCGCGAGGTCGAAGTCAGGACGTTGATAACAAATAGAGTCTTGCAACTGTATTGTATTGTACGGGTACATATACAAGTCCCATATAGAAGAATGATAATTGTATTCATGTATTATCATCCTCGCAACCCAGTGGTACTTAATTCCGTTCAGGACTCACTTCATGCGGTACCCCTGGCACGCATCTACGGAGAAATTTGCGCAAAAGATTATGAGCTATAAATAGAACAATGATAAAATCTATTTCATTGGATAGATTCTTACACCAAATTCATTGGGAAAATTAGTTCATTGGTTGGCTGTTTGCGCAAGGGGCACCACAGGAAATGAGCCCTGAACGGAATTAAATACCGCTGTGGTGCAAGGGTGACTACATATATACACATGCGAGTGCGTATAATACAATATCTATGTGTATGTGTAATGTACTGTATTCAGTTGAGCATTATTTTTCACGATAATTTATATGATATACACCTCCTGGCTTGGAGATTATGAAACGTTTTTGAGTAGGCTCAATGAGTTCATGCTCAACTTAAAGTTTTGTTCACAAATCCCCATATAAAATTTGCCTGAAGTCGTACTCAAATTGTTTCGTAATCTCGGGTACTGGTCTCGACTAGCGGGGTGTATCCCTTTGGCTATCGCTAGAGCGTTGCAATCCAGACAACTCGGGTTCGCATCCCAGGGTCGGCACAATCCTCTTTCAATGGCGCCCAAAGTGCATTCGAGTTGTTCCTGGTGGGCCTTTCTCGCTGAATACTGTCGCCACAAAGAATATGTGACTTAGAACTAACTGCATTTGGATTGATCACTGGAGGACGAGTCATCATGTGGAGGGAGCGAATGTAGCGGTCTGTGAAATAATACGATGTAAGCTCGCACAATAAACTGTATAAGCCCATATATGTGTATGAATAACGCTAATTCGTTTTTTAAAAAGTTTCGTTACAACTTTTTCGATTAAATTAATGTGTTTTTTTTCTTCACAATTCATACACACACACACACACACACACACACACACACACACACACACACACACACACACACACACATTAGATAGTTCGACATCACACGTCTGTAAAAACGTGTGAATTTCTGTGATTTTCACAATAGATCATGCTCGATAATTGGGTTTTATGTGCAAACAAAATGTTTTTAAGATTTGTATCCAAGATAAGTATGTACACGTCCATTACTGCATAGTACAGCGCCAAGAAAGAGTCACTAAGGCGACGTAATTAATGAAGGTAAAAAAATATGGTAGTATACAATATTTATAAACAACTATAATTAATGTATATAGAACTGTGTTAATTTTTTAAAATATATTTATTGTATCTATAATCAACTTTCAAAATAATTGGTAATAGTTTCATCTTGTCATACTACTTAAATCACAATTGTAACTATATTTTCAGAATGTCAACGGAATAGTATAGCCATATTCTGCATACTAGTATTCATGATTCAAAAATGATATATTTGAAACAGTGTGACATATTTGGTGGGTCTAGGCTATATGCCGTATCTACATTGTACAGCTAATATATGCATGCTAAATACTGCTACGAAGATGGAACTGTTAATTTGTTTTACAGTCTTCTTTCTGTTTATGGGTTAGTTGCAAATCGACTTTTCCATTACAGTCATTCAATTCAATCAGTAATTAATGAGCATAATACTTGCTAAATTTAATAATCTAAGTTTATTCAACAATGAGAATCGACTGACAACCTAAAGAAAATCACATGAAACCAAAATCACATTATTACATGAAAGCAAATCAAAGGAACAATGCATTAAAACATTCAATCTGTACGAATATATTAATATGGTTTATTCAATACCCAGTAGGTCGTCAAAACATTTACGTACATTGTATAATTGATATAGACTGCTATTACCTAACAAACTGTATGCAAAAATGATAGGGCTTAATGTAACCCTATTAAGTAAGTAATTATACGACCACATCATATAATGTAACATATATAGTTTACGTATGTAGGTATATTATACGGTATATATGTTCTAAATTCTAAATTGTAAACTCTTTTTTTTATGAAGTAAAATATGTTCAGAAAAATAGAGTTATAATAATAAAGAGGATGATGTACCTATAGAGATTATAAGCAGAAAAAAATGTGTAAGCCAAAATGTATAACTGTTAGTATATTGAATTGTACGAAATTTTCATTGTTTCATACTATATTTCAGACATAAAAATAATATTATTAACGGGAAAACATTTTTTTTAAATACATAGATTATCACATGTACATGAAGAAATATTAGATAATACAACTTTACAATAGAAGATAATGTATGTGAGTGTGTGTGTGTGTGTGTGTGTGTGTGTGTGTGTGTGTGTGTGTGTGTGTGTGTGTGTGTGTGTGTGTGTGTGTGTGCGTGCGTGCGTGCGTGCGTGCGTGCGTGCTTGTGTGTGTGCGTGTGTATTGTATGGAGTGTGTGTCCTAAATATTAATTATAACACTTCCTGTTCTTGGGACACAGCCCCCGTTTCTGTGTCTACAGTATGATAGGTCATCTGACTGGACGAGTCAGTTTGCGTAATTAATTTCTTCAAATTCTGCACTGCCATTTTAATGTCGGCAAACAGCGTGGATGCGTCGAGAATCACAATACTGCCAACCGATGAGATCAAAACCAACACGCCTACGTATCCAATCGACTGCGCGGACGGTCGGTAGTCCGGTACGCTTTTCAACTTCCGGATTGTAGCGGAAATGTTGTCCTTATCCAATAGAAGGTCTCGATATATCCGCTCTATCTCCCTGAGCAGCTGTTCTTGCGTCAGATTGATCGGGTTCGAAACGATCTCGTGACATTCGCATCCACAGGTTTCGTCGTCCATGACACTTCCGTTCGTAGATAATGTTGTCAACCCATAATCAGTGGTCGTATACTGCCTCGACAGTCCTGAAATACACGTGGAATTAAATGTTATAAGTACTCGATATACAACTGTGCTATAAATATATATTTATGGGTGCTCTCCTTTTTTTAAAAATCAAAACAACTGCGTAACTCCAACCTTCTACTAAACCATTTCTATTAAAGTTGGAGTTGAGAATAATTATACGAGTGTTTATGTAAATGTTAGTAGATTTGGGCCACGGGATTGTTGGTTTTATTACAATTATTTAAATTTAGGTCATAGCTATTTGATTCTTTGGTTTACAGATCCGCCGACCCGATTGTTTACTCTTTGGAAAATGAAAATAGTTATTTTCGTTCTATTACGCCGACTGTGTACTAGACGTTAGACAATTATAATAATAAATGGTGACGGGAAAGGTCGTATAAACCATCAGTGAACATGAAGAAAGACCGGCAGACGATGGTTGACACAAAGTCGAAGCCAATTTCATTCTAGCGATTTGATTGGTTTAGAGATGTCCTGAAAAAACTCGACTCGCACGGTAGAAAGACATTATTCATGGATATTCGCAAGTTCGCTTTCTTAAAAGTATGTAGGTCTTCTACGATTTGGGATAAATTCGTTGCCAGCGTGATTTCCGCGGCATACGGGTTTTTACAAGCCGAAATCTTTCGTACACCACTCGACCTTCAGTCTCGGGGTATACGGGAAATTTCGGCTTGTAAAAACCCGTACACCCCGGAAATCACGCTGGTAATTAATAATAAAATTCTAATTTATAGTATATATTGGCAAGCAATACTTTGAAAATAATTGTGCATTCAAATCTGAACACTTTGTTTACTGATGTGTATAACAAGTATTGACAATTATGTTGATCAAATATAGTTATTTTCTGCCAACCGACCATTCATAATATTACATTATTAGGCCTATTATTTTTATATTGGAGCCGACCGACTGACCAAAATAGCAAATTATATTTATTTTCGACCGTTCGAGCCAAAACATCATGTTCTATGTAGAATGTAGTATGAATGTTTGACGGTTTCTGATCTGAGTATTCATTGTTAGGCCTAATTTAATTGAACAAAATCGGTGTCATAATATTGACCGTCATGTATAATTTACTGTAATTATCAACGCCATCTAGCGGCCAGTTTAACATTTAACCGTACGTATACAGGTCAATGGAGAACCCTGGCACAGATTAGTGGATATTAAACCAAATTACCCTGTCAGATGTACTGTGTATCGATTTGCAATAAATGTCAAACACTGAAATGTGTCAAGCGATTAGGCGAGTTTTTTATCACGAACAATAATTGTAGTTGTTTTGTTGGTGTGTTGTTTGGTCTTGTAATTTTGGTTTCCCTTTCTTTCTCATACCCGGATATTTGACTTGCATGCCAGGAATCAATGCATTGCCAATCTATTGCATGCATATGTGTGTAGAAATTGAGATACCGAGTTAAAGGCATACAATCACGGGCGTGTTTACATATTTCATGGTCAAACGTGTTTTTATATGAACGTATGTACATTTGATGTGTCTACATAAGTATATTTGGTAACCACCTACATTTTCCGCATGTCCCACTGATTTTTATTATTATTATTTTTTAATATTTATAGCTATGTAGCTTTATTGGTACCAGTAGTCGTGATAGGTTATTTTGACCGTGTTCAATGATTAGAGTTATCCCCTTAGTAGTCGTGAAAGGTTATTTTGACTGAGTTCAATTATTAGAGTTATCCCCCTTAGTCTATTAGACAATAGAAAATTGAGATATTACAGTATATTACCAACTGATTATTCGGGCTTTACTGGAAATGTAAACTGCAATGGAAATTTACCTATCTCACAGCGTTGAAAATATATTTGGAGGTACAACGGCGATTATAAGGGCATGTACTTTGCATTTTGAACTCCAACTCAATAGATACTGTGAATTTATGCGTTTAAACAATATAATATTACATTGTTATAAACTGTGAATAGTTAAATAGTATACTAGTATCTGTAGTGATTAATTAGCTATACAATGTTAATTAAGGTATGTAAATTTTGCGACTATTTTGCTATTTTTAATTTCATAATTAATTGTGTAACAACATACTGCAAAGATGTTGACATGATTTGTATCATTATAACAACTTTTGTTTTCGAAAATAAATTTAATAGCATCAATAATTTATATTCATAATAAGCTAAAGTGTACGTCTATGCATTTATAATAATTACATTATACTGTCAGTTACTCTAAAAATCGGAATTTCTCGTTTATTGAAGTATCTATCTCATCTTAATTACTAGTTCATGAATTTGTTATTAACTTCGAAAACACACTAAAGTAGAATAAATTACAACATATGCATACACTAGAAGTACGCACGATAACTGCTGTAATTAAACACCATAAAATAACAATAAACCACTTACCAATTACGTATGCCAATACTATACACCAACTCAGAACAGTCGTCCCAGATAGTGTCATTTTCTCGGCACAAAAATGCAAATACATAATGAAGTCCACGGGTACGATAAGAATCTGTTCAAACTAGTTGTAGCCTAAACTCATCCACAGCAACTTCATGATGTTGGATATAGATATCCGTCAAGTTTTTTACTGTTTTCCAGCTCGTATTTATTCCACGGAATTGTTATAAAATTAAATATAGGTTATGTTATTCCATGTGATTACGACCAGATCCTATCACAGATTTTTTTTTAAAAATGTTGTCGTATCACTCTCCAAATGTGTATGTTCTCAGTCAATGCAACATAGGACGATGGCTAATGTTACTAGAGTCAACTTGCTTGCAACACCGTTGTCCTCAAACTGTCCTCAAGCAACGAAACCGGACTGTATTGTCATTAGACCAGTTTGTCGAACAATGCAAACATAAACAGCTTTACGCAGAGACAATGGATGAAGAAGGCGACATTCTATCTCTTCACGTCACCTGGCTAGGTATAAATATAAACTCACGCAAAACAAGACTATAGACTTTAGAAATGTGCCTCCTGTTTGATTGGCATGTTCTACGTGGACTTGGCTGAACGTGTTGTCATGGAGACACGACGCTCAGGTCTACTTCCAACCGGCTAGAATCGTATGGTTTTTTTCTAATGAAAGTATGATGAAATTGATAGAACAGCCATTACCGTAAAAGCCTAGCGGAAACATTTCCGGGATCTTTTGTAACAATGAACGTTTATTATCAGGGCTGATGTTTATCAGAGCAACGTTGAGGCTTTGGTGGTTGCACATTATCGATGTCTTCGGATGCAATGAACGAATTATCGCGTAAACTGAAATTGTTGTTCATGTATGTTATCTCAATGGTTGCATTAATAAAAATAAATAAACAAATAAACAATAAATATATAAATACATATATAGATAACTAAACAAATAAATAGAGATTATTAACCGACTGTCTTTAGATATCGTCTATATCCTGCACTTAGGGATAATATTTGTATTAGATGAGCCTCGGCGAGTCTAATACATAGATGGTATCCCTAAATGCAGGATATAGACTATATCTAAAGACACGAGGTTGATAATGTCTTTATCATTTAATGTCAAGCTTACATACTTCTCTATAAGAAGAAATTATCAACGTGTGAATCGACATTTTAAAGTTACGTGTAAGAATACATGCATATCAGTAAATTCTAAACTGCTTCACCTAATTTGCTTAGTTATTAGTCAGGCAAAGTAGCATGATACACGAAATAACTGTATATTTCTTTGTTCTCATAAGCTTACTTGAATTACACTCTTATTACTGGTTATTTCAAAGTATATTGGTAATATTTTAATAAATACTATATTATTTTATATGTATGCACATAATATTTGGCCAAATTCAACATATTATTTAGAAACAAATGGCAAAAACAGTGTAGATAATGTCCATGTTCAACTTTCCATTAGATTATAAATATCTATATATAAGTAAGTAAGTACGGGGTAAATGAATTAATGAAATAACCCAAGCGTTTCAGCTTATATTTACTAAATGAGATTAAACCACAACATTGTGCAAATCATTATTCCTTTAAAGGGAAGTTAACATCAGTGGCCTGCATGAAACTCCAAGCTAGCACTATTAAAAACTGATGGAAAAGCAGTACATATGCATGCAAGCCATGAAGTGAGTAAAATAATTTTAAAAGTGGTTTTACACCCTAAATCAAACAAACAAACGTGCCATTTTGTTGTTGGGTGTCTTGTAGGTATATCCCAGGGAAGTGAGAACTCTACTTACCTTCCCTGAATGCTATACATTTATATTTCCATGGTGGCAGAGTGAGTTGTCTTTCCCTGTGTCTATAATTTAAAGCATTGAGTGAGTGATTATGGAGTTTAACGTCGATGCGGGAATCTTTCACCCATTTCCGACGGAAATTTAAAACAGCTACCGCAAGCTACCTGGCAACTAATTCTAGAAGTCACGATGACAACGAGTGAGTAGCTAGAGTTGTACAGTTTAGGACTAATCTGACTGGACTATGTGTTCCGACGACAGCGCATTGATCTCGCTCTGCCACCAAACTAGGAGGTTTTATGGCAAGGGATGTAACGAGTAAGCCTAGTTAAATCATGTGGCCTAGTCAAGATGGTAGATCCAAGGTATAAAAATGAATATGCTCATTAATGATAAACATATTCTGCCTTTCCACATTGCCAACCTCATTAACGTTATTCGACACTGTTATATTCACAAGGGCATTTCGAATAGCTTGATGGCGTCCCCATTGTGAGTTATCTACCCCAAAACTATTCCAGATGACCAATCGCTGTTTGTTTGTCTATTTCAACTAAACACTCGCGCAAATGATCTTCCGCAGACAGGTATGTTAATTGTACCTCGTGTACCACCGTGGGTGGTTTTAGAGGAAATAAATGAATACTGAATACCGGTTCCATGTCCCCGAGGATGGTTCGTACTCGAAAACTTTGGGTCCGAAGTCCGATGGATTCATATCATAGTATATCATTCGTCCCAGAAACAAGTGTGTGCATCATGGGTGATAATTATATCAATGTTTGCCAATCCGTTGATACTAAACTTATATACACTAGACCGTTATTAATTTGGTTCCTCTTGATACATTTTTAATAAAAAGATAACTTAGTATTCTTGTGTGGCTTGCAATTGTCTTACTATAATTGTATACGATTTAGGCCCCCAGATTACGAAACCTTTTGAGTACTATTTTATATGTGGGGATTTGTGAACAAAACCTTTGAGTTGAGCATGAAATTGTGCTGGAAAATGCTTCGTAATCTCGGGGCCATATCTGCCTTTTAACCGGTATACTGTAATTTGAATCCACATGATCATTCAAATAAACGATTGTATGATGAAACTTATAGCAGAACTCTAACGCTTATTTCCTCAAAATGTATTTCTGAATAATTTGATGTTCCTGTCGTTTTCAATGGTATTTCAACCACGTGTTCAAATGACCGTCTGTTTCAGATCAACGCACTTAGTGGGCAGACGACAGTTTCTCATTATGAACGGTGACCAAGTAGTTCCTCCAAAAACTAACTGTTGTACATGTTCCACTGTCTGTACCCTGGTATCCTTGCATGTTATGCATTTTATTTAATGAATGGAGTTTTGTTCCAAATGAAGTGGGTTCTATGGAGTTTAATTGCAATCTCAATTAATATCACTTCTCTCTCTACTCGGAAGTAGTAGGCATCGTTCAATGTGGGGTGTTTAGGTCACTTTTGCTGCATTCCAGCCATGTGAGTTCTTGTTGATATACAGTCCCTGTTTTTGATAGCATGTTGAATGCGCGTGACTTTAACATGGGAACCAGTATAAAATAATAACCTGAAGATTTCAATTGGAATTCAATACAGTCATTTTATTCACAAGCGAAAACATGGGTAAAAGTGCGAGTGTCATAGGTTCAGTTATGAACTCTGGACGTCTGCGTAGACATCACTGAAATAGAAATAGCATAAGTATCATGATCATAGCCGTCCAATTATGAGCATACAAACATAAATATTGATACAAAAGTTTAAATACATTATTTAAAAGAAAAGGCAATGATACAATAGTCGTAGTCAGTTACCTGGAAAGATTAAAGATTTCAATAGCGTCCTTTTCCGAATCCTCCTTTGCCGAATCCACCTCCGAATCCGGCAACTGGAATGATATTGATTCCTCCGTATCCTCCTCCGTATCCTCCTCCGTATCCTCCTCCGTATCCTCCTCCGTACCCTCCGTATCCTCCTCCATATCCTCCTCCGTGTCCTCCATATCCAATCATTCCTCCCCATCCTCCTCCGTATCCTCCTCCGTATCCTCCTCCGTATCCTCCTCCGTATCCTCCCCATCCTCCTCCGTATCCTCCTCCGTATCCTCCTCCATAACCTCCGTATCCGTATCCTCCGTGGCCTCCCACGATTCCGACGACAGCGAGTCCTTTTCCGTAGCCACTTCCAAAACCACCTCCAAATCCACGGCCGTAGAGTGGTTCGGCGGCGATACAAGCCACGAGGGACACCAAGGCGACAATACACAGGGAATTCATGATGCTACACCTTAATGACAGAAATAAGAAGCGCACATAAAATAGGAAATTCTCAAATATCAGAAGCGCACATAAATGAAAGGAAAAGCATAACATGACAGATATATGCTTTACTGTAACATAGAAATCGACGATCACCAAAAAAATATGTATGGGGCTTCCAAAGATGTATGTAATGGTAAGTTAGTGGTATTTTCTTAACGGCATGCATAACGTTGAACATTCGTGGATGAGTGACCGAGAACCTGACCGTATCTAGGATTCGTTGCTGCCCCACCAATGAATCACAGGCTGAAAAACTTGTGGTGTCACCTTGGGCAAGTGGTTTAATTAGAAAATGCCTCTATTCACCCAGCAGAGAATGGGTACCCGGAAGGATGAGACGGACATGTGAATGATAACCGTGTAGCGCCTTAAAAGGCAGCTTGGGTTGTATACTCCGCATGGAGTTGAGAATTGAAATTGAGTACACACATATCCATTGACCGGGTTAATAATGTAGCGCTATGAGCATGCTTTCGGGCGTGGATGATTATGATTATTATTATTATTATTATTATTATTTCTTGCGCTCTTGTGTGAATGCCATCGCTAAATACGTCCTTATTATTATTATTTATTATTATTATTATTATTATTATAGCTATGTATCATCAAAACATAGTACATACTTAACGAAATATATAATATCAATTTTAAAGTATTCACTCATACAGTGTGTTGGGCTTTGGTTCTAATTAATTTATTCTTGTATCAGTTTATTTATAATAAGGCTGAGACTATGATGCTTCTCTCATCATTGCGATAATAATAAAAATAAATAAAAGTAAAAACAAGTAAAAGATTTATATTTGGAATATAGCCCCAAAAAATTAAAATGTATAGATTTATTTTTGAAATAGGAATTGCATACGGACCTAGGCTACATGCATTTCATTATGAAGAGGTGATGGCAAAGTATCTGATAACATATTGCTTTATAGTCTTACTTTCGAAGTGACTGAATGTGTTATAAATATGACGAAGTAATACAGAGTGTCTTGCAATATATCGCTTTAAAGGTCTACTTACCAACAGTCTGACTGTACAGGAACACGGTGTATGAAGAAGTGGATTTGGATGAGGTAGAACCATCATCTGCATCAATATTTATACGGTTTCTTGTGACAGGTCTGCCTACAGTTGAGTGATGCGTTTTCCTCGATGATGGTGCACAAATGACGGGAGTGTTAGCTGGAAGGCGAACCAATTGGTTCCTGGTATATTTTTTGTGTGATATTTTTTTTTACAAGTCGGGACGCTGGAGGGGATGAAAGTGGGGGGTTGGGGGTTTTTGAACTGAAATGATATACTGTGTATGGACATTATGGACGGTGGACCATTGAGAGGAATCAACAACTCTCGTTTTATTTGGCAACGTTATATATTAACTATCAATTCTTACGTTATATTCTTTTTTCTGTTTGAATTGGAGTTTTGGAGCCGCATTCAATATTCTTTCACTTATTTCACGGTTTGTCAGTTTAGGACTGGAGGAAACCCGCAACATCCATAGCGCTGAATGTTGCAGTAAACCTGCGAGCAACGGTTGGTACTGACAGACCAAGGATGTATCTGTATTGCCACAGTACAGACAGCGCATCTTATCATCATGATCGCGTCGGAAAGGTAACGTTTGCGAATATTGATGCCGGGCATACGTTATACGGCTATAGGATAAACTTTTATTTAGGTATCAATTTGAAAGAAATTTTGGTTTTAACATTGAATACATTTCTTCAGTAGAAGAGTAGTCGCTCGGGTGACGGTGTTGTGCAGGGTGGGTGAGTGCAGATATGGAGGTGTGGGTGACGGTGCAGCTGATTAGTGGGGTGTGAGGGGGGGGGGGGGGGGGTAGTGTTGTTGT
>JAUTBT010060676.1:0-14790 GCA_032361225.1 Lepetodrilus schrolli | reverse complement strand
ACACAATAGTAATTACTGTCACGTTAATTTTAGACCCGGCGTTTATTAAAGGCCCGGCGCTTATTTCCAAAATGATTACTTCAGACCCGGCGCTAATTCGAGGCCGGCGCTTATTGCAGGAAATACGGTACTTTGTATATTCCCTGGGGAGTTGAGAAGGAACACTGAATGCACACTGATCCATTGACCGGGGGAGAGTACATGTAATATACCACTTTGAGCAGGATCTGGCGCATCATTAATATCCATTATTATCATTATTATTCCTATTATTATACATAAATATTACGATTTCATACTGCATTACGAGAATACACGTATTATTAGCATAACTTTGTACGATATTTTAAAAACCTGATATTATGTATCGACTATATTATATGAGATCTTTGGTGGTGTTAACATCGATGATGATGGTGTCGATGTTGTTGGTTTTATTGTTGTTGTTAATGATGTTGTACTGCTTGGTACTGTTGCCTTTGGCGACAGTTTGAAAGAGATCCGTGTTGTTTTTGTTGTTGTTGTTGTAGTACTGGTTACTGGTGGTTTTGGTGTCTGTTTAGGAGAGCCTGTTGTTGTTGTTTTTGTTGTTGTTGTTGTTGTTGCCGCCGCCGCCGCTGCTGTGGTACTGTGTAGCACGGATGATTTTGGCGGCTATTTAGTAAATCCCGAAGATGATGATGACGGATTCTCGGATTCCTGCAGCTCTCGAGCTTCGTAAGACCACGAGTCGACTGATTCGATGACCCAACGCTGTTTCCGCCGTTGACGTTGACGTCACGAATATGTTTTAGAGGTGGGTAATGCGGGTGTAGCGAACTTCCGGAGAGGTTATGACACGTGGTCTTACACTTCATGGCCTGTCTTGTGTCCACCCTATCTGCCGGTGTCATCACCAAACGTTCTCGCAATTCGCTCCCATGTAGGCCATTCTTGGCATAATTCTGGTGTGCTTTCATTGGCTGTGATACTAAGGCATAAGACTAGCCGATTTATATCCCATTTCTGCACTTGCATTGCATGCTGTGAGTGGAAAACATGTTTTACCATTTCATCATAGCTGCACCGTCACTGTTTTGCCTTCGAGTGATATGATTTTCATTGCTTCATTATTGACATATTTACTTTCCATTAATCATGAATATGTTTGTTGGCAATAGAATTTAAAAACATATACTTTCTTTTGCCCATGAGTTTATTTTTCGGTTGTCTGCTTAGTATATCAAGAATGAATCCAGAATGAATCCAGAATGAATCCAGTCGACACCACCCTTCAAGAGGTGCTCAGCATTAAAGGGGTGGCACAAGGACGGGTCAACTCCAAATCAACCAACCACCTTTAAGAGACACCTTTCATGTCATCATTGTCAGCAATTATCAGTTTTCTAATAAAATGTGATTGAAAAGAGGAAGACCAAACAAGATACTATGAAGAAGATCACATTTTATTAGTTGGTATTTATAATGAAGATTTCATTCTACAGATAAAACTAATAGACCATTACACATAATATAAACAAAAACTATTCACCATACATTTTGAGTACCAAATACGCAGGACATTTATTAGGTGGGTTAGTAATCTTGCGTAATGTAATTAACAAACAAATCCTCTGTTGCCACTGAATATTACCCATTAGTAATAACATATAATACATAACATATATTAATACATAGATATTTGTAGATGTGCATCATCAAATTATAGAAAACAATGCCACACACTTGAATCAATCCAAAGAATCATACAAATATAATTTAATTTTAGAATTTAATTTCTAACCATTTATCATTAATATATATTGACGGAAAATATTAGAAAAAATGCTTTGGAAATCAAACCATAGTCTTTTGGGGGATAGAAGAAACAAATGCTTCATTAAAGAGTTAGAATGTAGTATTGTTCTCTATAACTTGAAAATAGCAGAGCTACGTGGCAACGTGACTAGATACTGAGATCAGCTATGTACAAAATTATAACAAAATTCACAGCCATCAGTTGGTTATCATCATGTGGAATGTTTGATGATACATTTCAATCAATAGTGATACATTTCAATCGATAGTGAAGTGTATGCGATTCATTAATATTTACATATGCAGACAAACTCATGCGTCCATGAAGAAATAATTCTTGAACTTCCAACATGACATGCAGTGTGGGAGCAAACCCTCTCAATTTACAAAATAATGATCGATCGGTTTTGGATCTTGACGGCAAAACAAGTAAATGTGATGAATACTATCATTCACAAATAATATATCATTTACAGAAATATCATTCAACACTTGAAATATTATTTATCCCATGCATACTCAGAATAATCCAAACAAATAGTACCGAATGATTACGATAAGATTTTAAACTTTAATCAACTGTTTCTTGGTTATTTCCATTACAACAATGATATGGCAAAGTTCATTACAGCACTCTTATTGTTAGTAATAGCCAATAACTAAAGAAGATAAATATTGCTGGAGATAAAGATACATTGTATGTTTAGTATTGCTACATCATGTAGTAACATTAGAAACTCATATTAACAAAAAAAGATTTACAAATGGTATGGCTAAATTCTAGTTGCATCCGATGTACACTAACACTATTTTTCCTAGGATAAAGATATATTATGAATTTGGAAAACTGACATAAATGTCTAATTTATAGTTACATCGAATTGATAATAATCATGCAAGTAGTAATAGCACTTTCCCGTAGTTAAATATATATTATGAATATGGAAAATTGACACTTATGTCTAAATTCTACTTACATCAGATCCATACTATCCCAGGTTAAATATACCTGTATATATTAGTTATCTGGAACATCGATACCTGTTTCCTGCATAGGCTGAGATACATTTAATGCATTTATTCACACAACATTCCTCCATACAGTTTCTCTTGTAAAACTACGATACCCTTTCCTATGCTGTATTGTATTCTACTCTAACACAGTGTTGATTGGTCTGTCTATGCTTTAGCACTGGTCAAGGCTGCTGTCTCAGATTTTGGCGCCTCCAGCTGTTTTCCTAGGTATTCCCTGCAATAAGAAAATGACATCTGTGATCTTTTTCTTACAATTGGAATATATCTCACACAGAGAAAAAAAAATGGTTACAATACTCCTTGTGTAAATTAATAATAATAATTTTTAAAAAGGGTCATAAATTTGATAATAGCAGTGTTAAATAGGTTGTTGCTAGGGTTGGGGATTACTTCAAGATAATTTCACTCTTATTATGACTTGGAATGAATGAATGAATTAGTGCTTTACGTCGCAGCAGGAATATTTCACCCATACGCGATGATTATGACTTGGAGAAAACCTGCAACATCTGTAGCCATTACTGTTGCAGAAAGCACCGGCTGGTACTGATGAACCAAAAATGATATCCTATGTTTTTTTGTTTGTTTTTTAAATTGGGGTTTTAGAGCCACTTTCACTTGTATCACAGGTTATCAGTTTATGGCAGAATGAAACCTGCAAAATCTACAGTGCTGAATGTTGCAGTACTGACAAGACCAAGGATGATAACTGCATTGCCACTCTACAGACAGCGCACCCTATCAATATCGCGTCAGAAAGGTAACTTTCGCGAACATTGTATAATTAGTACTAACTAACCTAATGGTGATCATTGCGCGGATCGTGCAGACATCGCATGTTATCATAACTTCCGCAGCAGTGTATCCTCTAACAACAGCTAGGGGAATTTCAGTACATGTACATTCAACTGAATACAATGAGTAGGTCACTCCGTGAGGCAGACGATGCGCGTCTATCAGAACTCAAATACGTGAGAACTATCGTAAATCTACGATGCCATAAATATGCTAACGACAACTTCTTAAATCTCGCCATCCCCAGTTTTAACACGATAAAACTTAAGCAGTTTATGGTCTCGTAGTGGTTATGAAAGATCCTCTAGGGATAGACCGAGGTGGCGAACCAACAGCACGGACGTTAGTGTACAGGATTGACACGCTTAATTGCTGCAGGTTCAACACCATCCCCAAATGACACGCCTACAAACAAATTCTATGGATTAGAAGACAAAAAAAAGCCTGGTTTGCCTTGATTACTGGTGTGGGTTGGGTCGAAGGCAGCATGGTAAATAATGGACGACTTCAAGGAACATCAGCTCTGGGATTTCCTTGGTGCCTCGGACGGGGTTTGGTCACGCGATGAAGGTTTCATAAACTCTTGCAAGGAGTGAAGTCAACTATATTATATATCAATGAAAACAGTATTCATTTGCACGTAGGCTGTGCGTTTTATATATTTGCATGGACATCTAGACATCGCAGTGTTTTTATGTAACGTACAGCCGCACATTCGTTATTCAGATCTCGTGTCAGTAATCGATACTGGGATAGGAGTACACTATGATGACCTTTAGGGCGACCTTTGGGCCACTTTCTCGTCGAATGGTAGACCGAGTCTACGCTGACAGACGTGCACTCGCTGTGGCTATTTTCGCTATGGGTTATGACCAGGGCGATGGCATCGAGTAAACTCGCTTGAAAACCGACAACTGTCACAGAGAAGCACATTTAGCAGTCGCAGTTATGATCAACGTTTTCCACGAAGTTGCGAGATAATGTATTTGCATGAGAGCATTCAGCACCGAACATATACTGGTCATACGTATCGGTGGTGGATGAGTCATAGACGTGGAGTCAGCACTAGAAATGGCTGCCACGATATACACGGTCTGGAAGTTTAAATAGAGTACACAACTTGTGGTTGGAATATTTGCAGGCGCGTAGACATGGGTGAACAGCTATGTAGGCCCGCATGTTAACAAGCAGATGCCAAGGGGGACCGCGAAAAAATTTAATGCCATTGTCATAGTCTAAGACGAAAACTATCTGCAGGAATGGGCATCATGGCCAAATAGTAGCTATGCCCATGACTTGCTATTTTATTTACGTATTGTCTTTACTTAAAACGTTAACAGGTACTGGAATCCGCAGCATTACTCTATGGTGTTACTACTACTATGGCACCGTTTTGGTAATTCACACCCGGCGACATTCCACACAAACGGAAATACAGTTGAAAAGTTAAACTAGAATGCAAGTTCCAACAGAAGGGTATAGCTGTCTGGAGATGGGACGAGTAAACATGTTAACATGGCTGTGAGCCGACACCAGTACTCTACCCAAGAGTCTTGCGTGTGTGCTTGGACCAACAGGTTAGCCATGGATGAGGTATCAGAGGCCAAATGTAGTACAACATGGCCTATATGGTGGATGCCGTCTACTGGGCTGGGGGTGTATACATGTTTTGAGAAGATGCACGATGACTGGGTTTCGGTTACATGCGTGTACATATAGATGACGAGCTCCGCCAAGTGCATGTCACTAGTCCTAATGGGCGATGATGATGGCTGGCCGTGACATGCATGTTCCCAACGACAGAGATGGTGCACAGTACTCACACCCCGGGTGCTGGACAAGCTCCAGGAGAACCTCCACAATTATTGATCAGAGCCGGGGAAATGCATCGTTGATCGCCGTCTTGAATGCAACTTGTGCAATGGTCATATTAGCATATATATATACCGACATTTGGTGTATTTTGTAATGTTCGAAGTCGTAAACTGGGTTTCACCAGAACAAACGTAGCACGTTTGTCCGGGAACATATCCAATCAACTATGAACATATTGATAACGGGTGGAACTTATTTCAAATGAGTAGCTGGTTGAATAACACTGTTACACTAATTGCAAACTAAATCAAATATACGGAATATATTACAGTTTTAGGTAAAAATACGTGATAAAAGTAGGTCATCTAGCTGTGATTTCAATCGTTGTATTCAACATTCCCACTAGCCTCAATCGAGCGTCAAATATTACAGAGTATCGGACAAGTGTGCATACTCAGTAGACCTTGTGGCCTATCTTCTACCTGAAATGCTAAAAAGACACAAGATCGAAAAAGAAAACAAATATATATATATATATATGGTATTGGCGAACAACCATTCTAATTCGCAATTTTAGCCAGAGAGTATTGATCGCCTTTGCTCGCTCACGGATGCCAGCAGACGACCGTTCTTGAGGTAAAAATTGGATTACAACGCGCCGTACAGAAGTACGTGTGGACATAGCATAAGACCACGCAACATTGGCCGTGTTGCGCTGCGTTGACGACGTAAACAGATAGTGCCGTATATCTGCCAAGGTTCACGTGCTCGCTTGCTATACTAGCTAATCTTTGCGACAGACGAGTAATCTCGGAGATAATAGGAGGTGTTGATGCTTTTCTCCCCCTAAACAAAGATGGCGGTGGCCTTGCACACAGAACAGAATAACTGGATAGTATTAAAGTGGCAAGATCATCTTTGTCTGCAATAGAACATATTTTACAAAATATTTTTGTATACTATTACAATTTAACATTTAACATTCTTATATGAACTGACCCCCGTTTTTGTTCCCCGCTGACCGTCATCTTATTGCTTAGGATTATAGGACATTGATGTCAATGTTAGGACATTGATGTCAATGTTAGGACATTGATGTCAATGTCAGAATGGTGCTGGCAAATACAAGTGGTTTTTGCGTAATTCATTAGGAAAACATAACATATTTATAGATATATGAAAGATTTAAGTCATAGTCGTATCAGAATACGTATTTAACCCCATTAGTGAACTTTGATCTACAGTATATGCAAAGATGATTTTGTCACTAAGATAAGTAGTACGTGGCCCTCTACTTCCTTGCAGGTATCCGCGTTTTATAGGTGTATATTACAATGGGCCTGTTAGTTTTGTCACTTTTCTTATTCGGAATATATTCGGAATGCATTCCGAGTATTCGATTTGTAACAAAGTTAGCAATCGGAATATTCCGAATGATTCGATTCATTCGAAGTTTTTGTCGAATAGCGTTTTGGAATACGAATACGAAATAGCGGACGCCAATTCGATTACGAATATCAAGAGTGCTTATAGATTTTCGTTACTTTAGAAACTTTCGTAAACGACTAATGCCGTACGGCTACAGGTATTACGCATTTTGCATATATATATATATTCCTAACTTATTGATCACAGTGAGAAAAGAATCCTCGGATTAGTCGTAAATTAATGTTATAGCTCGGACGTCACCAGGTAGTCATTGCCTCATTCCGAATGAGAAGTGACAAAACCAATTTACATGCGCGTCCATTCCAGAATGTCATTCTTGACTATGATGTATGTGCAAAACGAACAGGCCAAATGATTTATTCGGGACACCTCGAGTTATTTCCCTTTGCTCCATTGGAACAATGGGGAAATAACTCGAGGTATTTGGAATGACAATGGTTAAGAACGATATTATACACATGTACATGAGGTATTCGGCTAACCTACGGGACGGCGGTATATCCTGGTGAAAAGCGGAAGTAGCCCGAGGTTTGCCGATATGTACACGAGAATGTTCTTCAGATAATAAAACATACAATTGAGTGATTCGTTTTTCATAAACAAACAAATAAATAGTCAAAGCTGCCAAGGTTTTAAGACGGCAATTAACTACGAAATTGTGGATATGCCACTATATTATCCTGACAATCGATGTCCACTCCATACACAATAAGAACAATTCATTATGTTTAGATATAAGCAATAGCATTACATACACAGCAAAAGTCATGTAACCATTGCTGCTAATGAGAAAACTGGTTTGACATAATTGAATGTTAATAGGCAAAACTAAAAAGTCTTTGGTCCCTGACAATTGTATTCCAGATGGATGTACTACGCACATAGTAGAATAAACTAGTGGGACATATCCCACACATTCATTTTATTGCAGACCGTGATAAAGTAATCCCTCAAAAATACGTTGTGAATTTAAGCGTGACGTCGACCCGATGACGGATATTTCGCGGAGAACGACATTGACAAATAGAGACCAGACAATTCCAGATATTAGTATTCCATTAGGAAGTAAAATATTATCTAATGAAAACTGCTTATTAGGCTTGGTAGACAGTGCAAAAACCCTAGTAGGAGTACTATGAAGAGACCGGTTTATCAATAATGAATATGTTGGAAATAAATTAGTCTGTATGTGAGTTGATTTACATGTCGGCAAATTTATACAACCGAGTTGAAATAGCTCGAGGTATTTGGAATGACAATGGTTAAGAAAGATATCATACACATGTACATGAGGTATTCGGCTAACCTACGGGACCGCGGTACATCCTGGTGCAAAGCGGAAGAAGCCCGAGGTTTGCCGGTATGTACACGAGAATGTTCCTCAGACAATAAAACATACAATTGAGTGATTCTTTTTTCGTAAATTACATAATAAATAGTCAAAGTTGCCAAAGTTTTAAGACGACAATTAACTACGAAATTATGGATATGCCAACTTACACCAATCTATGGACGTCTAATATTGCCAAAAATTAAACAAAATATTCATTAAATACGAAACTAAGTGTACTCACTCTGGATATGTCTTGAGTTCTTTCAGTTTGCCCTGAAGTAAGGCACACGTTCGTAAGTCGGAGGTATCCACCGCTCTTCTGCGCGCCACTCTGGGGGCCTGCTCCCCTGCCTCGGACAGGTGATCCATGTGTCCAAACAGCGAGGGGTAGGGCGTACTTCCCGACACGATTGACGCACGCCTCCGTTGCGACACATGTCGGCTGCCCGTTGCCCCGATCATCGTGCGGGCTTTGTACCGTAGCCGCCCACTTGCTAGAAAAACAATAACAAAAAGACGTATTTAATTAAATTCATTTTGCATATATATATACATAAACAAAGACCACTCAAAACATTGTAACAGCAATATTATCGAAGATCCTCTTACGGTTCATGGAGGTGCAGGACACCCAACTTTCGATATATCTTTTAACTCCATGGCCCTGTTAATCATATCAATTGTAGCTACAATTGATTGTAATTTAAGTTTTAGGGACCCGCCAAAAGTCTTTTTTTTTTTTTTACATAACACTTTTATCGCTACAATAGCTGACCAGATGTTCAAATATTGTAGCTATAAAAGTGTTTCATGCAATTGACATTAACTTTTAGGGGTCCATAAGATTTGACTACAATCAATTGTACCTACAGCTGTTCTGACCAACGGGCCCTTGACCTAGTCTGGGCGAGAATGTATCATGCCTCACGAAAATATTTGCACATCTTATGTCCTGAACAGGAAATTAAATGCGCAGGTGTTCTACTAGCGGCTCTCCTGTACGAAACGGCGTAACTTTAGGTAACCTTAACGTCAATCTTGGCCACAGACTACACCATTGCTGAGGGGGGAGTTACGGTCAGAGTTCCGACGTTTCGTACTAGAGAGGCCAGGCCCGCGTTTCATGACGGCCTCCTAACTATTTAGGAGCTCCTAAACCAGTCCTAAGAGTTGTCACCTCGTAACAAGTGTTTCACGACGACGTCACAAGTCTTATTCCTTCTTAAATCGGCATCTAATTTATGACGTGATAAACTGGGTCATAAAGTTAGGAGCTCCTAAATTTAGGATGTCGTTGTGAAATGGGGGCCAGGACTCTCACTTTTACACCGCTCGCATGCACGCTTTTGCATAGGTGTGCACGTTTACATACGTATGTAAATATACACACGTATGGATACATGTCATGCAATCGCACTTACACACGTAAGCAAATTTACACCAGGAGTAAATTTGCATGTGGTCTGGAGGTCATGCAAATGTATTTTAATTTGCCCTGTATGGAAATGGCGTCATACGAACGCATAGCAACACTACACATGTGTGCTTTTCCAGTTTGGCAGGATTCAAAGCATATAATCACTGCTATGAATTTTGACGGAATTTAAGCTAATAATGCAAAGTACATTCACCTGGCATACAATTCATCGCTTTTGTATCTCTAAGATTTGTATTACTGCTCCACGGTAGAATAAACATGCCTGACATCCATCGGCAATGTAAAATTAAATGTAAAAGAGTATACAGGTAGTCAATGCAGTTACCTTCCCTTTGATAATCGGAGTATTGAGAAATACATTAAAACTTCGCTCTCCTCTATGTAACTACGAAGTATGGAAGTTCCTTTTGGTTGTTCGGAATGTTTGCATACCTATTTTCCCCACGTATAGGAATTTTATGTGTACGCACCTATGTATATTTTACATCCCAAAGCAAATGTTGTGTATGCGAACAGGGTATACGAACAAGGAACGGTACAGGATAGTTCAAGTTTCGGTAGATGAAAAGGGATCACTTCCGGTAGATCGTGAACGACCACTAGGGATGATGATCGTTACAACGTAGTTCGCGTTGTGGCGATTTACAACTGTTAATGAATTGCGACATTAGCATTTGGTAGCCTCTTACTTGAATGTCAATGAACACACTTAGACATACAGACAGGCAGGTTTATTATTCAAAACCTCCCACGGTGGTACACGAGCATACTAATCTACATAAAAAGGATGAAGGTGGGGTTGTGATGAAAGTATACAGTATACAGATACAAACATATTTATAAGACAAAACCAAGGTAGTACAAAAGCACACTCATAAACATACATAAGATCAAGGTTGGTTTCCGATGCCATTTTTATTACTCAAAATTACCACAACGTTGTTATAAGAGTATGATATATGTCAACATTACACATAAAACATCATGATGGGTTTGTGAGGAATTTACACTCCTGAGTTCGTAACACGCTTGCGGACAATAGATAAAAAACGTGGTACCTTCTGAGTAGTTCCATAAGAATAACATAACAATTGTTTCAGTTAGAAAAACGTTTTAGATTATCAACAATAACAGCAAAAAAAAGTTAGGTGTCCGGGCCAGGGCATTTAAAGTGGATGTTAAAGATTAAGCAGGACACCCGAGGTGAAAGTGTCCTGCCAGGATCCTATTATTATTAGGATTGTTTAGGATCGTGGAACAGGACACCTACACTTTTTTCCCCTCTGAATATTGTTCTTGTAACTGTACATATTTCTTTCGACATCTCAGAATATGAAATTTATTATATAAATTAAATTTATATTATAACTATATATTTAGACTACTACTATTACAACCTGTGCATACTCTCTTCTCCTTGAGTATATTTTGCCATCTTACATTCCTACAAACCATTGGAAATTGTCTCGCTTCCGTCGGTTTAGTTTAAAGATAACCAAAATGTTGGTCTCCATTTTAAGCGTTTCTCATTTATAACAGGTCTTCTGTTCTGTTTTGACTTATTCGGAGACTTATATATATGAGCATTTACTGAATCTAACTCTGGTTTGAGTAAATATATTATATTGATTATATACTAGGCAAAATTAATTAAGGACGAGTATCCATGGACATTTACATTTAGCTTTTCAGTATTTAATCAAGAAAGAATTTCCAAACAGGGTCCAGGTACTTTTGAAGAACTTGGAGACTCATTTGAGTACGAATAACACCGGACTCCTCAAGCTTTCTGAAATTTGGAAGAAACTTCCAACATTTATTTATCTGCCGGTGCCATTATTTATAGTATATGTTTTAGTATACGGGTATATGTTTTTAGTATACTATGTGTTTTAGTAGTCGGCTATCTTTAGCCACAAACGGATCTATATATTGTCCATATAAACAACCCTTTAAGCACTGCAACATACGCCGTTTCTCCTTTTTCTTTATCTTTCTTAATACTTCCTGGTTTTATTTCATTGTTTCAGTCCAAGACACCGGAGTGTGTTGATTGGTTGTTGATTTGTTTGACAGGTGTCCGTCCTGTGCCACCGTACGAAGTTAGCCGTGACGTCACGGTGAGATGAAGTGTACATCGCAACTTATATTAACTGTACGGCAGAGAAGCAATCGGTCATGTTACTATATCGGCCCTTGTTGAAGACGTAAAAACCAAGCCAGTAGTATATATACAGCGCAGTCAAAATAATGGATGAACTTATTGACGTGATAGCCATTATCACAATAATAGAGGATTTTCTTTGTCTATTTTTTCTCGAATCTGATTGGTCAATACAGAACTGTTTTTTTTTCTTTACTTGAAAACGTATAGATGCCGTATTGTCATTATCAGAATATGAGGGGATTTTCTTCCTCTGGTTGTTCTCGAAGCTGATTGGTCAATAAAGAACTATTGTTTTTATTTATCTTGAAACTGATTGATTAGTATAGAAGTCATGTTTTCATTTTTCTCGTAGATGATTTGTCTTAAAAGAAATGTGTATTGTTCCTGATTTAATAATGCATACTATTTGGCTTACTAATGTACAATTTTCCCGTTCATATTAATGTTTGAGCAAAAGCAATAAATATACCGAAGAGATTGTGAAAAAAAGATAGAAGCAATATAATCATTAATTATATTAAGTTATATTATAACATACTGTATGTAGAAAATGTTATGTGAAAATGTGTAGTTTACCAAATGTGCAACTTCATGCTTCGCTTCACATTTAAATTCATATATATTTTTTAAATTCAATTATTAACTATATTATGATATTTTACCCACCATCCATTATATATCATTGAACGACATAGTGGTTCATAATTTTAGTTAATTTCCTTGTTATAAATCTAATAAATATATGTACCACTATATTATTATTTGGTGCAATAGCCATTCTATAATATAATATTGGATGTATGTATCATATGTGCTCACATTTGGTCCATTTCCTTGATTGTAGACTGCAAATGTGAATGTTGTGTCTGAACTTAAGCGTGTGTATTCAAGTGGAGTTATCAGATAACCAGATAGGCTAATTGTAATATATATTTGTGTTGTTTTTGCTCTTTTTTCTTTGGTAAAACCAGTTAAGACTGAGAGATGGTCAAACGATTCTAAGAACGGAACCAAACGCAAGCTTATGCAACTCGTCACGTCTTCTTAATACGGTCAACGAACTGTACTATTGTTTTTATACTATTATATAGTATACAGGAACTGTGTACAACTGGAGTGTTTATGTACAACTAAATTAAACGAACGATGAACTACACTATACATTTTATTTACAAACGGGAACTATTTTTTTTATGTCACCGGCACAACAACTTCCCTAATGTTGATAGATGTACGTTATTTATATATCATAGCCTTGTACGCTAAAATAATTTAAAACGTTCCATCTAAATTAATGAATTGTGTATTTTAAGTCTCAGTGTAGACAATACCTGCTTGTTTTCTTTTATATGGATGCATGCATGATATATGTCTTCATGACTAATATATGTCTTGAAGGTCTTTTGAACATTTTCTCTGTATATGTGTGTGTATCTCTCTGTGTGTATGTGTGTGTGTGTGTGTGTGTATGTCTCTCTCTCTCTCTCTGTGTGTGTGTGTGTGTGTGTGTGTGTGTGTGTGTGTGTGAGAGAGAGTGTTTTGAATTGGGGTTTAGAGCCGCTTTTAAGATTCTTTCACTGATATCACTAATATTATAATTTGCTGTATAATGTGTCGGTTATGGATCTATTGTATGATATTGATGAAATGTATTTCTCACAATAAACCAATATATGTTACTATTATAAAAACTCTTACCTGAAGTTGAATATTTGTATTTCAAATATTAATTAATTAGGATATATTGTACTAATTAATTACATTTATGGCAATTAAGTACTACTCTAGCATGTACGCAATAATCATTAATAATAAAATAATACAATATTTGGAGGGTTTTTCATACCGGATAAGTGGTTAATCTATTACATTCATATATTTGTCAACTTTGGAGCCCAGATACACTGGATGGTTTTATGGTTATTTGATGTGGTATACAAAAATGTCTACGCATGCGTGACGTCACAGGAAGAGGCGATTATGCTTTCATCGTCCAATCCATCTTACAGGGGCGTCAATGAGACTTGTTTTTTTCTGTGTATATATAGTGACGGGCTGATGTAAAGTTGTATTTTGGAACTGGCCGCCAATAGAGGTAAGAATTTATTGGATTTCTACAAACCAGAAATGCATAGTAGTAATAATTTTTTTACTTTACGATCTTCAACTGTGAATCAATATACATGTATATTGTTTAAAGCCAACATCATAGCTATGCTCTTCTAAGATGTATTTATATCTATTTTCTTTTATAATATAACTCTTTGTAGTAAATTTTGAACAGTGCACAGATCAATTTTAAGCAGTGGATGGCGCGGTTTATAAATGGAATTATTATTATTATTAATATGTTTTATTATTTATTAACATTATTATTGTTATTATTCAAATGTTTATGATTATTATTACTATTATTATTACCACCATTCATCTTCTTCTTCTTCTAATTATTATTATCATTATTATTAGGATATTCTTATTTACTTACCTACTATACTTACTTACTTACTTACGTTTTACACTTATATATTTACTGTGTGTATGTACAAAGATAGTATAATTTTTAGAATTGTTTGTATTTCAGAAGTTTGCCATCATGAGAGCTGTACTTGTTTTGTGTCTCCTGAATGTCTTGACTGTATCAACACATATACTCCGAGTTACTAATCATGGTATGTATGCAATCTTTACCGTATACGATTTATAGAAATATTAAACTTTTAGAGATAAATGTACAGCCAGATTGCCATTAAGAAGGCATTCAAAGTTAGGGGAGAAGGTATTCCGTTTGTTGTTTTGTGGTGTGTGTGTGTCTCTCTCTCTCTCTCTCTCTCTCTGTGTGTGTGTGTGTGTGTGTGTGTGTGTGTGTGTGTGTGTGAGAGAAAGAGAGAGAGAGAGAGAGAGAGAGAGAGAGAGAGAGAGAGAGAGAGAGAGAGAGAGAGAGATAGAGAGAGAGAGAGA
>JAUTBT010060665.1:0-14792 GCA_032361225.1 Lepetodrilus schrolli | reverse complement strand
ACTATCTACGTTCTGTAACATTGATGTCAGGACTATCTACGTTCTGTAACATTGATGTCAGGACTATCTACGTTCTGTAACATGATGTCAGGACTATCTACGTTCTGTAACATTGATGTCAGTACTATCTACGTTCTGTAACATTGATGTCAGTACTATCTACGTTCTGTAACATTGATGTCAGGACAATCTACGTTCTGTAACATTGATGTCAGTACTATCTACGTTCTGTAACATTGATGTCAGGACTATCTACGTTCTGTAACATCGGTACAATACCACAATCAACAACAACGATAGTCCCAGCAGATGTCAGACCCGTCACCACACAAACAAATTCGGTATAAACTGTGGCAACATTTGCAAGACCGATTCACCATGGCAACAGAAACAGCTCGTCATACCATTGGAACCCATCAACGACCCACCAGTTACAACAGGATCCGTCGTCAATTGTCGACGTACTGCTACGGTTGCAGCGCCCGAGCATAATCCAGCAGGGTGAAGGTTAAATCCAATACAGTACTTATGGGACGAGTTCCAAGTACGTGTCTACAGGTACGAGGACTGCAGCAGATATGCTCGAATCTATCCTCAGATGGGCCCAGATTCCACTGGTTTTTCATCAACAGGTTTACTCACCTCATGTATTGTCTGTGTTCACCGCTGACGGAGGCCACACATGGTATTGAGCACACCTAGGTATTGCATGTAATGGTCGTGTCATCCTTGCAAGTGTGAGGAAACATTATCTATACTGTAATCATGATGTGTGCCAAAAATTGTCGTTCTCAAGATGATCCTATTCAAATATTCGAACAATTTAAAATACGCAATTTACTGAAACCGCAAATACATACGACGCTTCTTTTTCTGTTCAGCATAGATGCAACTATGTAGTATAGAATTTATCATAATCAAAATAATCACGTGCTGGGTCTTGGTGGACATTCTCAAGGCAGTACATTAATTGTCATGTTAGTCTCTCGTGTTGGTGGATATACATTGTCGGAATAATAGCTCTAGAAATAACGTTCCGTTATTTACATATATTCTTCAACGCATTATGTTTGTTACTTCATGATTGTGGATATTCTCAAAGCAGTAGGCTAGCTCTAGTTTGTAGACATTCTCATCAGTATACGAGTCTATTACTAAGCGTGTTCAAAGCCCCATCATACCAGCATGTAACGTCATTCAGTGTACTCTAGTCGTTCTCAAAATTTAACGTTCTTGTTAGTGTCTCAAAGAAGTTGTTTGCAAGACAATACATAGACTACTTGTGATGGTGCCAATATGGTAGGCATGTCCAAGCCCTGGTAACCATTAGAACAGCATAGCAGTAAGACTATGGCCTCTTATAGTGGGCCATATCTTTCAACATGAAACAAAACATATATACTTCATACTTACAAGTTTATTTGCAACAATACAGTACAATAAAACAAACATGCCAAGCACAAATACCCCACCCCCCTCTCCCTTACTTCCCCACTGCCCTATTATGTCATGTTAATATTATACCTCCACACAATTAAATCAGGGCTAGGAGACATATACATTTTAGGTTTAAATAATTTTAACAACTAATAATTTCCAAACCAGGTAGTCTTCAAAAACATTTATGAAGAAGAATGGCACCAGGTTCCTCAATGCCAGTTCCAAATTTGCAGAAAGCTTCCCCACAGAATATCTGCCGGTCCTTAAATTATTTTGTTGAGTATTGTACAAAACTTTTAAAAAAAATAAAATCCCACCCAACCTCATATTTTATACATATCCCATAAGCATTGCCACACACAAAAACAGTCATGTAATCAAAGTAATAAGCAATAACGCCATCTGCATGCATACTCACCATTCATTCTGGATTTACAGGTAGCACTCATAATTACAGTCATCCACAGGGACATGTCAGAAAATTTAGAACTGTTTCGAAACTGTTTCGAAACTATTCGAATCTCTGAACACTAGATTCTACTGAGGGAAGATTATATATATATATATATTGCATGAGGCAGAGCCTGCCTTCCACAAATCTCGTATCAACAGTTTTAATATATTCACATCATGTGAAAATGTCATGTCAGTAACTGAGAAACATGGCAGAGTTGAGAAACGATGAACATATTCCTGAGTTTGTATTTACTCTGTGATTATGTGCATTCATTTGGTAGCTCTACACGATACTCTTATTTTTAATAGTAACACTTGTCACACCACACACTAACAAATGTAATCATACAATATGTAGCCCTCATTAAACACATTTCTAAAAATACGAACAATAGTGAACTTGAAAGATAATTTTACAGTACTCCATTAAGAATGTTGTTTTACGGGGAAAAATACGTAAAATTTTGATACCATTACGGGTGAACTAACATTACAAATTGATACACATATTTATTTATCAACATAAGCTGGGTATATTAAATAAATAAAATTCTGGCATGAACCTAATCATGAAAAAGGATAAATTAGTATTCCATCGATTCAATCTATCCTAAGTAAACCTGCTGGTCCACCAACCAATCCCTGTCTCTATCAGTCATACAATCCCTTCCACATTTAGGCACCTTCCTCTGGAACTGAAAACCAAAGTCATGGCGACCCTTCCGTTTCAACCAGATTTGGGCAGCCTCTCTTCAAATTAGTTTCCTAAGACAGCCATTTAACTGTTCTCTCCTGGTCAGTATGGACATGTCTGCACAACTTTTAATAATGTCTAAAGAAGGACTATATCATTTTTGAATTTACATAAAATTTATTGAATGATGTGTGAATTTGAAATAGTAAAAGGAAAAATTCAAAATACCCCTAAATCTTGAAAGTAATATATGATTAGACTTCACTAACTCTCTCCATGCTGGAGGCAACCAGAGATGCCCTAAAGAGCTTGGTCTGTGCCTAGTCCATCAGAGAGAGGGTTAAAGCTGTGCACACATGTCCTTCTGCTTACCATCTTGTCTTTAAAATAAATAGGTCTCCCTTTCATGTCACATATCTCTTGTTTGGAGTATTGATGTATGGATTACAGTGCATCTTCATCCAAATTCATTCAAAAAACATTTTCCCTGTAGAATTGAAAACATCAAGTCATGTTTCACATGTCAAACCAGCAAGTGGAGTTCACTGCGCTGCTGAAAACCCCCAGCCCTAAGTGTTCCAAGTCTGTACTAAAATTAACCTTTAATCCTATTGAACCAGGGTCTGATCCAAAAAGCTATCAAATCTTTACAATTGATTTTAAACCTACCATAAGATGAGAGATGGTCCCCCATCCTCGTCTTATAACAGGCTTAGTCTATTACAGCTTTGGGGCCACTGATGCTTGCTTCTTAAGACCGTAGCTACTATGGCTACACAAATACCCCTAGATTTATTTACTTTAATATTCAACAAAATTTCCCTACCCTAATGTTTAATCGTATAGCCACCTAAATGCCTGGCCTAATCAGATTTCTCTCCTTCTTTAACGTAATAATTAAGATTGCCGATATCTCGTGGTGATGATCCACTTCTGTTTCCTCCGAGATTCCTCACAGACCATATCACAGGAATCTTCATAGCCGAGAATAAATGGATCCATTCTCTTCAGAAACGAAAACACATAAACACAGCGCGAGGGCCACAGACAGCTACTTCCCCAGAGCAAACGAAAGCCTTGGTCTTGCATTTTTCTTGTTGAGGATAATCTCCTGTTCTTGCTTTGTGCGCTTTCGTTCCTCGTCCTCAAGTCGTTGCTTTTCCTCGAGCATTTTACGTTGTTCTTCCACAAGTTTTAACTGTTCTTCAGCCTAAAGGTGCAAATAGGAAGCATCATGTTAGGAAGTTTTATACTATCTTGTGCACATTATTTACTTACATACACACACACATACAATCACACTATTTAACCGAGTGTGAAAGTTATTAAATAACAAGAAGAGTACTACAGCAGCAAACATGAATGACAACAAATGAACATGTTGCTGTACAAAGGTACAAATAACAGGGATTCTAAAAGCAACACCACATCTAACAGATTGACATTGTCCATTTATGTTAATCATCTTTTACTAAAGCTTTGGTCATGCTTACTAATTTCCGTTGTGCATCTTCTATTTTTCTGTTATTTTCTTCCATTATTTTCTCCAGACGTTCCCTCTTTGTCCTTTCTTCTTCCTATAAAGAATAAAAAAACATCAGGTAAAATGATTGACAAACAAGTACCCAAGAACAAATGAATGTTTGTGAAGCTCCAACAATCAGCATGTTATTGACAATCAAATCTACCTCGAAATAAAAATGCATTCAGTACAGACGTACTGAAAAAGACATAATTACGCTAATTAATTATAAAATGTTCTACAAACACTCTTTTGTATTAGAGTAATATTGCTTCTAATAGAATTTCTCTAAGGCCTGGCAGTGTTCAACATGTTCAATAAACAGCGCGTGGACATGTATTCATACATTATTCAAAAATAACATACTGTAAAACGGTTTTATTTCGCTGCTCAAAATTTCCATGATATTGTCAGATTTAATTAAAACTCACATGAATAATTCATGAATATTATGTCAAGCATTCTCATCACTTGTTAATGAGTGGGCCAGCTTCCTGTCCTACTCACAGGTGAAAACCACATGCTTAGGTGGTCAACAGTAACCACAGTGGTCTGGGCATTCAAGTGTTCAACATTAACAGGTCCTGTTCAGACGATATAAATTAGTAACAGTGTGCAATCGTTAAAATTATTCCCAATATTACAACAATTAACCATCATTTAACAGGCATGCAGTCAGCCCTCACCTCAAAGGTGTTTTGGCAACTACCTCGAATTAATTGGGCCATTGTTTTGTCACATTTGTGGCAATCTGGATAGTTAGCGTGTCCTCATTTTAAAAATTCCAATACAGTAAACCAGTATATCATGGTATATTATTCGCATATTTGTTAATTCACGATCAAATAGAAGAGCTAAAAATGGTGAAAATTTGTCACACTCAAATAATACCCATTTTACAGTACACAATAATAACGCGATGAAAGCACACACGGAGAAGAAAAAAATAAAATAAAATAAAAATTCCAAAAAAAAAGATGCACATACATAGTACATAAACATTGTAAGATAAAGATATTCTGATGTATCAAAGTTTCAAACACGAAGACCACTGACATTGTATATATAGAATAGTTGCCATATCAACGACAATCTCCATGACAACTATTCGGGCTGGAGCAGGTCCTTAAGAACTTGAGATTACCTTGTTTACGTACCAAGCTGCAGCAGCGGTTAGGTATATGTGTGCTGCTTAGTTGTGGCGGTCTTCAATTTATCCTCCTTAGATTTCAATCCACCACTCAGATCTATTCTTTATCTTTGTGAGGTTCACACAACAACTTACCATGACCCCTCCCACAATGCCCAACATGCCTTTTCATTTTTTATTTTTTTTTATCTCTCTCTCAAAAAAAACCTCACCCCCAAATCACTATTGCTACACCCAGTATATTTGGTAGGATAGAGCTCAACATACTTACCTTCTCCTCGCGCTAATCTTTAAAGAAATAATTATGCAATACTTGCTTTTTTTCCTGAAACTCAAAACCTTGTTTCTGTTAAGCACAGCATAGCCTATAAAACTTGGAAGAAAATGGTGGCATGTTAAGATTTTTCTTAAATTTGATAATTAACTGATGAATATCATTGAAACTGAAAGAAAAGATTGTTATTATGAGCATAGTGTAATACAATTTGTGATAGCCAGATGCCAACTCAACCTCTCAGAAGTTGTGTCCAGTATTCACATAAAATCTTGGGGAGGAAATAAATGTCCAAATAATGTTCTAATGACAACATCCAATTTTATCAATTTTTTTGTCAATGTTGGGGCAGACATTCATTTTGGAATTTTGAACCAAAAATATGGCGGTTTTTATTTTTTTGCAATTGCCAATTTGTTTTCTGGACAATGGAAGATCGAGGTGTGAACGTCCATAAAACCAGCTATTTATTTGTATTCACATGGTAGACTTGTGGCAGTTATAGTGAGGTGTCAGTCAAAATGGAAGCACAAGTCAATCATGCAAATCCACTGTGGTTTCTTTTCAAGTTTTAGGAGAATACACCAAAGACACAATCTGTACCAAGTTTGAGTATATCTGGTCACAAACAAGAGTACTTTTGGCATACCTTTTCAATAGGTCAGGTGACTACGAATCTATGACCAGACATTACAGTACAAAATCATACGTTTGTTAATAATCTGTACTGGAAGAACAGGTTTACGGAAAAACTGTAGGTATAAGCAGATTATCAATGTCGACTGTTAATAAAAAATAATAGCTATACTAAAGATTATGTAAAATGAAGTCTTCAAGCTTTGAAGTTGCTAAACAAAATTAATTAAAATATAAAATACAGTATCTAATGTGTGTTTAATTCATTTGCATCAAGACTGAGCAACATTGTGATCTCAGTGCACTGGGTTGCACTGGAAACAGGCCAGAAAGAAAACAAACTGTACTTTTTACCTTTCCATAACTTGAGGTGTTAGTTAGAGATTTACAGTACAATGGCTTCTGTAATTTCCCTTATACCGTATCTCATATTGGGTACCTTTAAGATTTGAAACTAATAAGAAAATGGAGGTGAGTAAATGTTTTGGGTGTTTGCGTCCTTTTCCACAACATCACATTACGTTTAATTATTATAACAATTGTCATACGTTTAATTATTATAACAATTGTCAAACAGAAAATTACCAGCCCCACAGCCAATAATAAGTCTGTATGTCAGGTCATAGTCGCACGGAAGGCATCTACAGCAGTGGTATTAACAATGTAACAAGACATGGATGTGAGGCAGCAGCGGTCTCCAAGAAGCAACCATGATATTTACCAAAAGGCATGCCAACAGTACCCAAGTGCCTGGTGAATCTTGCCCATACCTCCTTCTTTTTCTGAGCCTCCAGCTCAGCCTCCCGTTGCTTCTCCAACTCCTCCAACATTTGTTTCTCCATGATGCGCTTGGCCTCTTCCACCCTGCGCAGCACCTCTGCCTCTATCTCATCCTTCCGTCGCTCCAGCTCCTCCTCCACTCGCTTGGCCACGAGCTCTTCCACACGCCGAGCGACTTCCTCTTCGATCAGTTTCTCTTCCAGCTCCTTCTGCTTCCTAACCAAGTGAATATGCACGTCTGAAAACTACTCCAGTGACAACTGTGTATCCTTTCATTTCTTAATTATTTCCAAAAAAAATATTTTAACTTTCTATATTACTTTATTAATATATCATTTAATTTTATTGGTTATTCATTATTAGTAGATATATTTTTATTTAGTTTTTAAAGTTTGTGAATTAAAAAAGAAAGAAAGTGTTATAATTTTTTTTATAAATATTTTTTCGATGGATCTATATGTAACGATTTTTCTTTTTAAAATAACAAATACAAATTATCACTACATAGATTTAACCCAAAACAGATATTTAAAAAAGAGATATTCTTATATATATTTTTTTAATTATTGACAAATACAAAATAATGGTCTGCTTCAAGTGCCTGTGATTCTATCAATGGTCTATTTCAGGGTCTCTCTTTATTCACTGACTATCACAAGAAACAATATCACTTGAAAAGACCCACAGATTGTTCTAATAAAGACTCACTGAAGTCTCTGCTTCTCCAATTCAGCTCGTTTCTCCTCTTCTTCTCTGTGCTTGGCTCGCATGATCAGGTCTTCATCACTGCTGGAACTGCTGGACGAATACGACCTTTTCCTGGAAAGAGTACCGTAGTTATCAAAGAAAGAGTTATTTAGATTTACATGTATGCATATTAGGGATTCACTGGTTTGACAAAGTTTGATGATTCGCGTATTGCATTGTGAGGCTATGTATCCATTCGGATATGTTGAAACATATACTTCATTGGAGTGAAATCCGTACAGAATATAGATATTGTGTTCAATAAACAAATGAACGGCTGAGCCATGAACTAGGAATCATTCCGTCCTCAAATTTCATCGTTTCTAGAAATGAAACACAAATTTTTATTTTATTTATTCCAACCAGGAATCGAACCTGCGCCAACCTCAGCAGTTAATATTAATTGAAATAAGCACTAGGCACACAGGACTAGTTGGAGGGAGAGTCTACTAGTCCTCACCAACTTTCACTAGTCCTTTCAGTGAAAATAAAAAATAAATATTGAAGTAAAATACAGAGCATCACCGTTTTCTAAGAAATGTGACATGCCTTGTGACATGTCATCTTGCCCAGGTCACATGATCTAACACGGCTTAGGTCATGTACGACCCCTTGCTTGCAAAGCCTATGAATTCCCGGCACAGCGAGATCAAAGGGCTACGGTCGGCACCGATAGTTCAATCAGATGCATCCTAAGATGTATTAGCTCCGCCTACTTGTCGGTCACAATGACGTCAACCACTGTCACCTGCAGAATTTGCTCGGTTGCCAAGCGTGGGCAAATCCTTTCTAAGAGTTTTCTAGTTGGAAACCAACTTGCACGGGAGTTATACTATAACCCATAAGGTGACGGGCTGTCAACACATTATGTCATGTCAAGCTGAATCGCTGACGGGCTGTCAACACATTATGTCATGTCAAGCTGAATCGCCTCACGAAAATAGATGTCAATAAAACGTGATTTTATTGGTTGGTTCAAAATTATACACACGGGCAGACCGCTAGGGTACTATTTGCCAGCCAGATAATGTAGGCTATGATGGGAAGGGTAGTAAACATTATGCGCAGCTCGGAGTTCTGCCCTTCCCTGGGGGAGATGCATGTATGTGGTTTACAATAAGATGATGGCATGGTCAGGATCATGGTGAATTGATATACCCATTTTATTTGCCATGCCATAGATTTCAATTTAACCTCAACTCGTCCGGATGAGAGCTAGGTGGTCTGTCAATATAATCAACTAAATCTTAATAAAAATATTTTTTGAGTGTACATAAGACCTGATATTATAATCATTCAACCTATCACTGACCATCTAAATTGTAAGTTAGTATGTATAGCATCAGAATTCCTAATATACTGTAAAAGAATTATATTTCGCGGACACAAATGCTATAATTGATATATACAAAATATTCACTTGCATAATGAACAAATGTACTACTATAACGTGCTCACCGGCGATTACGAATGCACCTAGTTGTAAAGACCAATTAAAATAGGATAATGCCAAGTAATTAGCGGTGACTAGGGAAACATGTGGCCTCAGACATCATGAGTAGACTTTTGTTTATCAAGGTTAACAAGATTAGTTGAGAAGAAATGAGTGGGATTCATCGACAGAAAATATATTCTCAAGCTAATTAAATGATAGTTTGATAGATAAACACAAGTAACAATGAAATAGTAGACATGCATTATTAGATTGCTTAATTTACCGGGACTATTATACTAGTCATTGCATCACGTGATTGCAAAATGAGGTCGGAGTTGATTGCCGCATATAACGTTTTACTCGAGTGGTGATTGCCGCTTGTAATGTTTCACTTCAGTGGTAAGAGTAGACTAATACTAGTATACATTTTTATGTTTAATTAATTTTTAATAACATCGTTTAATTAAATTATTCAATTGTATCTTCTGTTGTGTTTTTCATTCATTAGTATTAATTACATCGTACGTTCCTCTGTAAAATGAACTTTGGCATTGAATGTGTTGCAATGGAGATAAATATATGGTTCCTGACCTGCTTCCTAATTACACTAAATTGTTGTTAGATTGTTTGGTTAGAAGTACTGCTCAAACGTCACCGGATTATTTGGAACAAGTTACACTCAATTGTTATCAGATCGTTTGGCAAGAGTTTAGCTAAAATGTTACTGGATTGTTTAAGAGTTTCACTTAATGTTACAGAATTGTTTGTTAAGAGTTTCACTAGATGTCACTGGATTACTTACTAAGAGGTTCTATAAAATGCAATGTATTCAACCCTGCCTTTGGGACTGCATCAATTTTCAGAAATAAATACATTCAGATAGTTTCTCAAAGGGTTTACAACTCTGGCTTGCTTAATCATCATCTTCCATGGTGGGACTTGAGGCAAAATGTCTGCCACCAATCCCCAAACACCAGCCCACGTTTTTTTTCCCCTAGTACTCAATGTTAATGTGACTGTTTTGGTTTTCAGGTAATGTGATCAACATTCAGACTGGGGAATGGACAGGGAAAATGAGCGGCCTCGGAGCTGGTGTTGACTCATTCTTCGAATACCTCCTCAAGGTATTATTAGTGACCTGACAATTTCACATCGATTGATTTACTGATATATTATCGACTACTGTGTGCTACTAGGTGCTATTTAAAATTACGGACGTCACTTTTAAGCCAGTGTCAAAACCAGTTTAACGAAACCTGTTTCTATTGAAAAATGATATTGTATTAGATTAAGGCAGAATTGGTGGAGAAGAACACAATAAGTGACACCATTGATGATGAGTTTTTGTTTGCTGTTTTTGTTTTGTTTTTCATTTTAATTGTGTACATCTTCAGATAGCCCGCAGCAGTAGATAATAGCCCGCATCACCTCAAAAATAATCTTTTTTATCATCTAGCCTTGCCTTTGATATATCAACACGGGAGCTTCAATGATCAATACGCTGAAAATGTAACTAATTGGCTCATCACTTGTATTTCTATCACGATCGAATCCATATACAAGGTGTTGAATCAGTGTGCACTCATTACACCTCAACTCCATGAGGAGTATGCAACCCAAGCTGCCATTTTAGGGACCAGAGGATTAGCAATCACAAATGCATCTCGTCCTACACTCGAAGATGATTCACTGGGTTTAATATTGAACTTTCTGGATGGAAGTAAATTTAACCCTCTCCCTGCTGGATTAGGCACAGGCAGTGCTCTTTAGGACATCTCTGGTTGCCTTCAACAGGGAGATGGTTAAAGATATTCATCTATATTGTTTGACGCTGTACAATCTATAACTTTATCACGTGTTTTTGAAGTGAATCATTATTTTGAATTTGTCCCAAATATTTTGTTAAATGAAAACCATTACTTTCAATTTCCTCGTTGCAGTCCTACATTATTTTCGGAGACGAGAACGACCTACGGATGTTTAACGAATCATATGAAACAATAAAATTCCATATGAGAAGAGGGTAAGTTAGAGGTGATTTTACATTGTCATTTGTCTAGTTACATACAAACAGCAATAATCCTCCTAATGTAGCTAGGCATTTATTTTGACAAACATATGTTCGCTGCCACAGATCTTTAATATCGTTCAAAATCGTCACCAAATATTATTGGCTCAATCGAAGCATAATCAAATACTAATTCAAGACGGCTGTCCTCTTACCATTGTTACTGCTGAAGTATGTGATTATTCACTGTGGCTAGTGCTTTTGTTAGCATTGAAACATTTGATACAGTTGCTCTGAGTATACTCGTACTAGCAAAAATAAGAAAAGCACAAATCTGAGTATCCTCGTAGTCAGCAGTGAACATGTTAATTGCTATTGGCTGTTTGTTATCTTACTGTTTACCTTGCACACGGTGTAACATGCTATCACTCCAGTTAGAACCTGACAATTCACTCTCTAAGAGATAGCCTACTTTTGTGACTCTTTACTCAACAAATTTGCTACTTTTTTTTTTTCCAGCGATATTTACAGACATTTTGACTTCTGCAAAGGTGTGGCTGGCTCGACACTACATTCGAGGTTTAGCGGACATCGGCGTAGAAATGTTTGCCTAGCAATGGATTTCCCAAACAGCGCTGTCAGAAGAGCACTCCGATATGTTGTATGTAAATGCTGTGAATGTACGCACCGACTGAAGCCCGTGGAGAAATGTTTACAAATGCCAGCTAATATCTGTTGTCAGGAGGTCAAAATGTAACGATGGATTTGGAAATCCCCCTATCTTTGTGAATGTCAATATGATGACGGGCGAAACTGCCAACACGTGGATTGATGCTCTGCAGTCTGCTTGGTCTGGAGTACAGGTCAGAATAGTAATAATAATAATTATAATATTAATAATAATAATAATAATGATTGTATATTTTTAATGTGTCAAATTCACTCTCGGAAGTAATAGTACATGTATTAATGGGCATTTATAATATGCCAAATCCACCCCATAAGGCATGTTCAAAGTGCCACATTATTATCCCCGGTCAGTGTGCACTCAGTGTGCCTTCTCAACTCCCTGGGGAGTATACAACCCAAGGTACCAGCACTACAACGTTACCATTCACATGGCCATGTCATTCTACCGGGTACCCATTCTCTGCTGGGTGAACAGGCATTTTCGAACTAATCCACTTAGCTAAGGTGATACCACAAGTTTTTAGCCTGTGTTTCAGTGTGGGGCAGGAGTGAATCCTAGAAACATGTACTCTCAGGTTCTCAGTCACCCAGCCATGCACTAGCCAAGCTTGATTATGCTTAACTTCAACCTGAGCAGTCTCTGTGCAATGCACAGGACCATATGCCACGACAAATGTATTATTATTACCCCAGTCAATGGATTGATGTTCATAGTGTCCCTCTCAACTGGGGAATAGAAATAATAATAATAATAATAATAATAATAATAATAATACATGTATCTGTTTAGGATGTGATTCTGCCTTATTGCATGAAAGGTATATAGATCTATTCTTCAGGTATTGAATGGCGATATTGATGAAGCAATTTGCTCCCATGCTCTGTACTACTCCATCTGGAGAAAGTACGGGGCGATTCCCGAGCGTTACAACTGGCAGCTAAAAGAGCCCGACATCACATTCTACCCACTGAGGCCCGAGTTTGTGGAGTCTACATATTACCTGTACCAGGCCACCAAAAACCCATTCTACCTGCACGTGGGACGAGATGTTCTCAACAGTCTTAACCTCCACGCCAAGGCAGAGTAAGCACTAGCTAGAGCTGGGCCCTGTTGCTCAAATCTCTGGTAGCTACAAATGATTATAAGTCGATATTTAACCCTCTCACTGCTGGATTAGACACAAGCACTGCTCTTTAGGGCAACTCCGGTTGCCTCAAGCAGGGAGAGGGTTAAGGACCCCGTACAAGAGAAAGTCCATTGTATGAATTACTTTTATCACTACAATACTTGAGAATCTGTTTGAGAAAAAGTGTTCCGTTCAAACAAACGTACACTTGTAGCGGGTCCCTAAAATCGGATTTATAACAATTGTAGCTACAAAGAATTCTGAGCAACAGGGTCCTGGATATCAGCAATGCGCTGATCAGTAAATTATTAATGTTTTTATTGTTGAAACTCTCATTTCGATACTGCAATCTCAAGGAAAGAATTGATACTCATTAATAGCTAAAGTTTTGCTTCATTTTATTTGACATAATTGAAGTTAATTTGAACAATTTACCTCTTAAAACTTACTTAAGTAATATTTGTAAGCAAAAGTGGAATTTACATTGCTATGTATTGTGTCTTCAAATTAGTTATTGAAAGATAGCTACAATTCGATACACTTTTACTAAGTTTTAGATGAGAGTATGTAACTTATTGATCACCTTTGGTAAGCCATCTTTAATCGTGGCCTAATGTTATATGGATATAGTAGACTACAGTACGTAGTACACAGTAGTCAATAAAATATGGGTAATTGATTGATGGGTGGCCTCGATGTGAAATTGTTGAGTCAAATCAAGTAAACTTTACAGTTGACTATTGCTCTCAGCTCTTCATGTTGGTGTGTAACAGAGGCTAATAGATAATCACTCTGTACACAGTAGTCATGAGTATGCTTCCTCCATGTGGAATTCTCTGTAAATATTTCAGATGTGGTTACGGCACAATCCATGATGTGAAGACAAAGACACTAGAGGACCGAATGGAGAGCTTCTTCCTCAGTGAAACCTGTAAATATCTATATTTGGTGAGTAACTGTTTTCATACCATTAAATAAATTCATTACGAAGTTACATTTGTCCAAATCAAGTTAAAATTTTTGCTCAATATATTTAGTACAAAGTGTTGTTATTGTATTTTGAACACAACACTGTTGTTATAGGTGATACAGCATCATATTTAATATAGTAGATTTCTTTTCATGTTTCATTTCATTTCCTAGTTAATAGTAGTACTATGCCGGGAAAAAAAATAAATTATAATTTTAATACGTAACATTGCATACAAAGATGATCTTGCCACTTTAATTAATCAATTGGTATTTTTGTTTTCCAGCTGTTTGATAAAGACAATCACGTGAACACACATGCCAGTCAGTGGATGTTCACCACCGAGGGTCATCTGGTGCCCATCAACAGACAGCTACGAAAGAAAACCTGGGAAGTCTTCGAGCCGCAGATGCCAAAAAATAAACCATCGGTTGTTGATGTACGAGTAAATAAATCTAATGTAAGTCTCTTACTTCTGGGATTTACCAATAGTTTTCCCATTGAAAATGATCATCATCTTATCATTATCATCATCATCATCATTGATTATTCTTCCTTGATTATTCTATCATGCAACTTCTATATTACTGACATCCACTTGAATTTCAGAGAAATCTAAATTGGAAAATTACTAGTCATTATTTTCCCTTCAAAGCTTAGAGTACATACCGTATACCAGGAAATGTTCGAGGTTGGAAGCGTTCGAGGTATTCAAGGTTAATTTGTCAACCTCAAACTAATTCTACCCACTAAAGTTTCCTGACGCTGTCAGGTTCAAAACCACACGCCTCGTGCGCGTCAATATAAATATCCGTTTTGACATGCGCAGTTGTCAACGTTGTAATAACGTATATGTACAACTA
>JAUTBT010060654.1:0-14792 GCA_032361225.1 Lepetodrilus schrolli | reverse complement strand
ACTCTACAGACATCGCATCCTATCAATATCGCGTCAGAAAGGTAACTTTCGCGAACATTGATGCCGGGCCCCCGAAGCGGGATTTGAACCTGGAACTGCAAATATGTAGAAATCTGCTAATTTATGTGTCCAGAGGTTGGTTTATTTGCACTGGAAGTGGCTTGGGCCTGGAGCCTGGGCTTGTTTTCTACTGAAATTACAATTGTCTGTTGCTATGCCTGAACTTACCAATCAAATATTCCATTTAAGTTTTTTGAACACTTTAAAGTTAAAAGTGTTAAAAGAATAGTAAAATTATAATAATAATTTTTATATAATTTATTTTAACCTTTCGCAGATGCTAATTTAAATCACTTAGATGTTACACATTCATACTCATATTGGTTAATCAGGTGGTTACCTTACATGATGTAAATTTATGCATATTAATTATATGTTCCTTTCCAACCAACCCAACATTTGGACCTATATACAATATTACATAGGAAAACTTGCCGAGTTCCACCTTGTCGTACCAGGTTGTACCATCAGCATTAAACTGTCTTATGATCTTCCGAGTGTATTTGCATCTAGGAATTCTTTACTACTATCATTGCATAGGAATTATTTTCATGAGAAATCGTTAAAATTATCGTTTGAAAAATACAGCTGGTTCACGTATTAGTGTAGTTAGAACAAGAGCCGAGGAGAAACTTTAAATTTGTGTCCACATACATATTGCAGGTGTAGCGAAACTTCACCATTGGAGATATCGAGGATGTTTGCAGGCGTGAATTCTGATTGGTTGATTTTCTGAACTGTCTTCATTCTGGTAGCCATGTAGCTGTGTTTCATATACACTACTGTGATTGGATCGTTAGTGTTAATGTAAAGATTGATCCACTATCTGAGATCGTGTCATAAACCTATAAGCGTACAATATGACCTCCCAAGAGAATCTATCATAAAATATTACACCATTGGAATTTTCTTTTATGAATTATCAAATTCATCATGTATGTTGCAACTATTAAGAGGTGATACATTTTCACAGTTAGTCATGTTTTCTATGAAAATTATTGCTTTCAAAATGTATTATTTCACAAGTATTTAGTTAAAGGGGCATTCTTTAAAATTATTTACAAATGTTCTAGATTTTATTATGTGAAATCTGTCATTCTTAATTTTATTGGAAAAGGACATTGTCCTTCTTAAACAGGACTATTGTCCTTATAGAACAGGACATAGTCCTGCAATTCAATTTAATTTAGTTTTTGTACATTTTTTCTTCATTTTTTCCACAAAATTGACATTTCCTGTTCATAGGATTTGAACTATGGCCGACATGTTCAGAAAATCAACCTGTCCTCTAATCCAACCAATCCAAAAATAACCCATTCTAAAACAAAACAAACAATCAGCTTTTAAAGCACCCCTTCCCTAAGCAACCTACTCCACTTCTTGCAGAAAAGAAGAAAAGCTCATTCGGAGACGCGATTCGGAAGCGCTTCGGTCGCAAGAAGCGCTCACAAAGTGCTGACCGCGCCGTCTCCAGTATGAAAGAAGGCGATCACTACCTTCGACCTCCTTCACAAACTTACGGCCCTCAGTCAAAAGGTTTCTATCTGCTCTGGCTACTGAACATCATGCTCAATTTCAGGGCTGAAAACAGCGACAAAACTGTCCCGGTTTTTCTGCGATGCTTTTACCCCGAAAGTGGTCATAAATGGTCTTCTACAATTGTGGAAGAATAAAATAAATTCTCGGATTTCTTGAAATAGTGAACGATTGTAGTGATCCCAGTCGTAACACTGTCAATGTACTGCCAGTTACGACAATCATAGCCCTACAATCATTTACGACTCTCGTAGCCCTACAATCATTTTGTGAAATGGGACCCAGATGATAACAGATGAATTTTTCTATATGGTGCCAATTGAAAATTTAGAAATTTATGCTGAAAAATATGGCAATGCTTTACCAAAGAGAAATAAGGAAATAAATATTTCTGTTCATATTCCAATGGGAAAGCATACATTGTGCAGGAGTCAAAATCAATAACCGAAAACTTTGGTGAAAACCGTTTCATGGACAGTTTTGTCGTATCCATTGACAACCCGAGCTGGGAAATTGTACGTGGTTGTTTCGAGCATCCGTCTGTCCAACTGTCTATCCAACTGTTGCTTCCTCCACTTTCACTGACCCCTCTGTCTACACCTTCCTTGCATTGGTTGTCTGTGGCTGGACACAAACACACATCACAGACACTCGCAGAACCAACCACTCAAGCGGAACTGTGCAAATTTAGAATTTTGCTTGATCAGCACTTCTTGACAAATTCAGATTTGAGTTTCCGTTGGTCTGCTTCAGAAACGAAAATGCCGTATTCAGCGACAATGGACGAACTGTTTATGTCATTGTCTTTGGATGACATTAATCAAAGTCGCAGATTGGTATGGCATCTCTAATTGACTTCACGAGAAAGAAGGTTAATTTTCAAAATCCTGGAATTCGTCATTTCTTTCAGGGATTTCTTCTTGTTGAATGTGATGTGCGTTTGCCACAAACAGAATGAACCAACAGTTACCATGGTTTCAAGACAAATAGCATTTTTCAGAGACATGTATTCATTGGTTTCCTTCTTTTCTGCAGTAGTTCACTCCCTTTGTATAAAAATGTTAGCTAGCTTTGTTTGAAAACTAGAATCAATATTAAAATCTCTTTGCATGGTGCTGTTTTCAGTAGAAGAAATTGTAGATTATTTGAACAATTTGAAATTTTGGTTGCTTATATGTTGTAAGTTCTATAGCCAAAAACTTCATAATACTATAGTGCATGATATTTCACTCATTTTTTTCTCCATGAGTTATCGGAGTATTTAGTGCCTCTTTAATGATTACAAACAGTACACGTTTTTTTCATAAATACAGAATGTTCAAATATACACACAAATACATCTGTTCATATTAAATAACATAAATTATTTGACAGAATTATTTAAACAACTGCTAAATCCAAGGAGGTTCAATCATATTTCTTAAATAACCAAATCATGGAGAGACAAATATCAAAAACTACAGATCTTCTAGGATTGTGGAAATGTTGGCACAGAGGTCAAACTAACATGTTACATAGAGTCATCAGAGGGGTCGGTGGTAGAACATTTGGATTTCAGAACCAAAGGCCCTGGGTTCATGTTTTATGTACTCTTTATGTTGTTTTGTCGTAATTTGTAGTTATGCAATCCTTGTAACCAATGAAGGCATCTTCAGGACTGAATTTTCTAAGCATTAATCCAGAAAATATTATTTTGCAGGAATTTCATTTTTCCTTTTCATTTCAGATTTCGTTAGACAAGTGAATAGTAGTTATAATCGTATTATTATATTCACAAATGGAATAGAATTGGTGACAATGTTTCAGGAATTATATGGATGCAATGAAATAAAAGGAATATCTTTCAGGAATGATGCAAAGGCATTGGAATACATGTAGTAACATTATACTCAATTAATTGGAATAATGTAGTAACATTGTTTCATGAATGGTGCACACAATGATAGAATCAGTGAAACTAGTAATTCAGGAATTTATGGATGCAATAGAAATAAAGTTGTAACAATGTTTCAGGAATGATGCATACAAATTGTAATGGAATAAAAGTAGTAACAATGTTTCAAGAATGGTAGATACAAATTGTAATGGAATAACAGTGGTAATAATGTTTCAGGAATGGTGGATACAAATTGTAATGGAATACAAGTTGTAATAATTTTTCAGGAATCAATTCTTTTAGTAGTATAAACTTTCAAATTGAAGGTTAAAGAAGTTAGAATTTATTAATTTCCTTCAAACTCAGTAACATTTCCTAATTTACATATATTTCTGAATAATGCATGAACATTAATTTAACCTTTTTCCTAATTTGACCCTTACTGGATTAAAAATAGGCACTGGTAGTTGCCTCCAATATGGAAAATGTTAAATCTAAAGGATTTCATTGATCACCAATCAAATATGAAAGGAAGAAAATAGGTAAAAGTTTAAAAGTGTGTGTTAACCCTTCCACCCTTTAGTGTTACTGACTGATTTACCCCTTAAAGGGATATTCAAAAAATATCAATTGTCATGTTTGATAATTTGGGCCTTCAAGGGGTTAGTGTAATTTTTTGTTTCTTTGTTGTGTGTGAGTAAATGTTGTCTATAATAACATAATATGACATTTTTCAGGTAAGATATGTAATTAACTGACTATGTTTTATGTACAGTGACGACAAACAGCAATAACAAGCTGGAAATGAGGCATTATATATATACTAAATTATTATTATTATTATTATTATTATTATTATTATTATTATTATTATTATTATTATTATTATATTAATTAAGAAACTAGACATAATAATAAATGTATTTTTTTTATAGAAAAATATTCAATTCTTATATTATTCATATATTAACAGCTGATTGATGGTGTGCTGACATATTTGCTGACTTATATTGTCTTTCAATTTTCAACACATACTCTCAGAACTTTTCTGGGGCCAGTTTTACACGTAGTAATTTGATTGTAAACATCATCAAGGTACAATGGTTAGTCTTGCAATTGTTGTGTCATACTTGACTCTGTAATGTCCACCTCTAAAACCCTCGTTGACCTTGATCCCCGACCCTTCACCTCTGACCCTCCTGTTAACTCTATGCCGATTGGTTGTTTTTTTCAGATGACATGGAGCTCGTGCGGTCGCAGGAACCTCCCAGGTCTCCGAACTTGAAAAAGTCTCGCTCACTAGGGGGCAGTCTAAAGAAGTTATTCCGCAGGAGCCGGAAAAGGTCGAAGTCACGTGGAGAGACCTCGCGCGAAAGTTCATTCTCAAGGTCGTCGGGCCGTAACCCCCCATCCCAAAACCCTTCCAGAGACAGTTCATTAAATAGACATAGCGCTTATCAAAGAGCAGGGGCTGCATCCTGAGAAACTCCACAACCATTACGCTAAATTATTAAAAAATCTTGTACAAATAATTTATCTCCATTAATGAAAAAGCACAATTTTGTCCATGACCAATCAAAATTTTGTACACAGTGATAAGAAATTGCAATAGTAAAAAGGTTTAAGCTGACCTTGACTTTGGAAGGAATATCAAGGTCAGTCTGACATGAGGTCAACGACATGTTGGTCTTGACTTTCTCATTTGACCTAATGTTCTAGATCTGATCATAACAAGACGCACACTGAAACCAACTATGACCGCATGGCTGAAACCTAAAGTGCATATTCTGAATCTAATTTGATCATGATTTATAATTAGCCACACGTTGAAAGGGAATTGCTGGACATAACGAGGTTTGATTGGTCACGTGACAGGCTCTGTCTCTAGGTGTGTGATATATATGATAACTTGTACAGAATGTGTCTGTAGTGCGTGTGTGTGCGTGTACTTTCATGCCATATCAACGGCAATACTGTCATGTGACTTACGTCAATTGTCATGTGATTAACGGCAACTGTCACAAGTAATGATAATGTTAGGTGTGATGAAACAACAAAAACTCAGAATTTTTAATGATATTTTAATCCACAAACATTCAGATATTGATATAATCTATCAGTTTTGAAAATGTATTTTATTTTTTATTTTTTTGTTTTATTTTTTTATACTTTTTAAATTACAGCAATTAACATTGCCAAATTTCTAAATTATCCTATCAGTTTTGAAATTGGGGTCATTTTTGTTTTCTTATTAAAAATATTATATCTATAATTAATGGTGCCAGCACTTTCGTAATTTGATAAGAAGAATACTAATATGTCAGTGATATGTTTGTTATGATCATATTATTAGTAAAACAAGAAAGATGTCGTCACTGATGTACCATCACACCTACCATTATTTTTATGGCAAAAGCCGAAGCTCTCCGAATCCTATGCATTCAATTGTTATCACGACATGCAGGGTTTCGAAATAATGATTGAACGATTTCTTTGAGTTATCCACATGGGTGCTAAAATAGAATTAGTATGTAGTGTCAGTCCTATCTTGTTGGCATATCTCATTGTTTTGTTATTTCTTATGTGCTTTCATCAAATAATAAGGCCAACTTAGGATTTTATATGGATGAAATTATTACTATGTTAATTTATTGAAGACTTATCAAATGATCTTAAAATATTTATGTATTTATTTGATTTTTTATCTTTTCATTGATAGATTATTCGTAACATTTTACATTTCATTCAAGTGCTAGTGTCTTCAACACTATTTGAGATTACAGGTACTTGTCATGTTGTGTCTTCATGCCAGTCGAACTGAATCAGTCAACAGGAAGGTAGTCTCTGGAAGGGTTACGGTGAATTACAAATTCTCAAAAAATTTTTTTCCATAAAAAAATATATTTGACAAAAAAATTAAAATTTATTGCGTTTTACTCAATAGCTGTTATTTTTTGGGGAACAAAATTTATCCCATTTCTAAATCCAACACATTAAATTGCACCAATTTTAAACATCAATGGAATGAATACTATATTTCTAAAATCCTTTGTGCAATTGCATGTTAAGTATCTCCCAGCAGGATTAGTCATAATATTTTACTGCGATATTTAAATATTTAAATATGCCCCTAGCTGAGAGAAGAGTTAAATGCAAACACAGGAATTAATTTTATGCGAGAATTTTGTAATTTGCAGTTTTAATGTAATGCTCAGTATTTGGTAGTCATTATGTAGAATATTTTGTGTGTTTATGAAACCCAATTTAATGTAAGTTTTGACCATATGATGACATTCGCCACCTAAATGTTCTTCTAACACTATCCTACTCCATTTTACAATGTTATGGATTGATTTTCCCTGTATGTCGATTTACCTTCAATTTCCACGTCAATCTTCTGGTGTGTAACCAAGGACTGCTTTGAAATGTGGAAATCTACCATTCATGAAAAGATTTTTTGTTCATGAATACATATTACAAATGATTAGGCATTTAGCTTTGCAAAATATTCTTCTTTATATGAAAAAATGGGTCTGATTTTCTCAAAATTATGAGAATGTCTCGAAGCTAAAAATAGAAGTTTCCATTTCTTAAATTTGTTATTTGGCTTTGACTTTAAGAAACAATGTATTTTTACTTTTTTTTATGTTAATGGGATATTAAGGTATGCAAGATTTAAATACATACATTTACATTTATTGAAAAACTTTGGTATGTATTAAATGTTAAATTTGTTTTTATGAATGGTAGTGCTTCTTTAAGGTGATAATTCACTCGGTATGTAATCAAAGCATAATACTGACCACCTCATGTCCTTAAGTGCTCAAGTTTGATTTTTTGGCCTGAATTTTTGTGCCGTTATGCCTTTAAGCTGTTTAGCTGTTGTTAAACATTAGTGTAGTTCTATATGAGATGTTTCCCACAGTTCTGGTTTAAAGGTACACGTGTCATACCATCAGAATGTTACAGGTTAATTCATTCCTGTACACTGAAGGGTATTGTATCTATCAAGGACGTATTTTGAGAAAATCTTAAATACAAATAACACGAGACGAAAACAAGGATGAAAAGAGGCAATCGTTCTGTGTTATCAAGGAGGTTTGTGGGAAATTGAGGTGTGTTTTGTATGGACTTGAAAGTAGAATAATCTGAAGTGAGAGTATGTAGTATGCACCATACATTGACATTTTTTAAGTCATAATTCAAGATTTATTTTCAAAATTGCAAATAAATACTACTCGTTTTTGTGGATCCCAAATTTTATCAGAAAAAAATATTTGTTCCTCGGTTATCTTAATTAATTAAAGATAAATTAAACTTTTGATTTACATATTGTAATCTGTACCTGATACCAATCTGAATTTAAAGGTGCAAGTCGAATTAACAAGGAAACGAGAGGAAGCGTTGACAAGACCCCGCTATAAATGAAAGCTTGCTGATTGCAAGTTATCTCCACTTGAGATACGATTCACGGCACGTGTTGCTTGCGGCAGAAGGCGACGTTACGTGTCTTACTCTCATCATGGATCCTCTAATTCAAGTGCAACATTGTGTGATATTCAATGTATTAACTACAGTATTGGCAGTAGTCCTTTAAGAGTTGGCTTATTAAGATTTGATGGCTGTGCTAGTTTTGTGTGGTAACTTATTGTAGATAGACAATTTGTACTATATTGTTATCTGATTTGTGAATTCTTTTTTTTGTTTGTTTTTGTACTGAACAAGAATAGATGGTTTTTGTGCACTGGTGTTTTGTAAATTGAATCTTTCAAAATCAATAGAATGTATTAGTTTTGAACAAAACCTTTAATATTGGAATTCAGATAGTTCATTATCATGTGACAGTGACTATTATTACTCGTTTATTATTCTGTTTAGAAAATAATTAATCAAAATACATGTAAATTATTATATTATTAATTTTATGTCATAATTTTCAGTCTATTCAATTGCATATTAGAACTTTCAGTAAACATTGACTTGATACCAATACAATGAAAACTAAAATATAATTTCTTACGAATAAATTCAAACTTTTTACAATCAATAGGAGCTGTATGTTATTGTCAAAATATGTACAAAATTGCGAATCTGGGCAATTTGTTTTAAAATTTTACTCAACTTTGCATAATTTGCATAACTTTTGACATTGAAGAGCACAGTCTTCTGTTCATATTTTTTTTTAAATAACGGTTTTTGTAAAGATCATAAATTGAAAATTGGAACAATTAGGCATATTTCATATGATACGATAATATGAATAATTATTATATTATGTCTTTTTATTATTGTTTGGCTCTCAGACAGAGCAACAGTGCACAGAAAAATTAAAAAAATGTCGGAAACATACAATTAGCAGTTTGTTGTCTTTTCCTTGCAACTCCATTTAACCCCCTCCATGCTGAAGGCAATGGGAGATGCCCTAAAAAGAAGTGCCTGTGCCTAATCCAGCAGTTAAAGAAAGAATACCAAGACTTGGAGCATGTGCAGATAAGAAGCCTGGAGGACTCAGTGGAAGTGCACCTTTAACACTGTATCAGAGCCTCTGTAAATACTATTTTAGAGCCACTCTGTAAACACTATTTTAGAGCCGCTCTGTAAACACTATTTTAGAGCCACTCTGTAAACACTATTTTAGAGCCACTCTGTAAACACTCTTGACCATTTCTTCTGTGGTACTCTCGCAAAAACTGATTCTTCTGCACATCTCATGTGGTGTCTCAGTATGTAGTAGGGAAGTGGAAATACTAATTCCCTCTATCAGATGCATTATTCTAACATAGTATGGTGTGAGAACGAAGGAGCAAACTGTACTTATGATAGTTCAGGGCAAAACTATACTATAGCTGAACTATCATAACGTTAAATTACTCGGACGCAAGTGTCCTTGTACTTTTAACTATAATAGTTCTGGGCAAAACAATACTTTAATCCTCTCCCTGCTGGATTAGACACGGGCACTGCTGTTTAATTGATTATAACACCAATCCGTTTAAAATTACATGTTTTCTTGGTGGACTCGAATTCTGAAATATTATACCAGTGTGCCATGTTCTGTCTTTAACACTCTCCATGCTGCAGGCAACCGGAGATGCCCTAAAGAACATTACTTGTGCCTAATCCAGCAGGGAGGGGGTTAAATTAATCGTAATTGTAAATTTCTCAGTTTGTCCAGAAGAGTACTTCCTAAGTATTGCTGCTATCCAGTAGGCCTATGGATTTTGGACCTGTATATGATTGCCTACTATGCGGTTCATATTGGTTGACATCAAGGTATCATTCATTAAAACTGCCTACAATGTGTGTGCGTCGATCATTAAAATATTTGTTGTCATTAAATCCTCACTTTCAAATAATCCTTTTTTGATCCTCAATGAAGTATATGAAGCCGATTGAAGTGGATTGAAGTGGATTGATATTAAACATGTCAGCCGTGAAAAACATATAGCATTTACGAGAATCATATCTATGATTTATACGTCTCGGCAATTCTTTGATATGTTGATCATGTATAAGTGTCGTATATGGACGAAAGATTCACGCTTTAAAGGTTATTGAGCAACATAGCACTCGGACATGATTGCGATTGTGATTATGGAGTTTAACGTCGCTGCGGGAATCTTTCACCCATTTGCGACGATCAGACATGAAAAACAGTGCATGTACACAATAAGAAATTCCTCACATTTGAAACGGCTAGATTTGTACAGCTAGTTCCAGAAATGGAACTGTGTTGTATAAAGGTATAACTCTCTATCCAATAGTACCCAATGCTTGGTAATAATACCCTATACATATACCAAGTGGTTGTGGCGGAAAAAGGAGAATGGACTCAAAGAAAATACCCCCCAACCCACTTTGCCGTGAAGTGAGAAATAATTGTTGTAGAAGAAAAGAGAACAATACATAACATTGCTCGGAGCTTTTCTTTACGATAGGAGTTGTGGTGACAACTACATGTTTATGAATTGAGCATGTATGTGAATACCCTATACACCTATGTGAACGGTACTGGTAATTCTATATACAATGTGGAAAATATTGTATGGTATTCTGCATTGCTCACGGTTGCATACAGCATACTATATTATTTTATTTTTGTATTTTTTATCTCAATAAAAATTAAAAAAATATGAAAAAATATTAAAATATTGAAAACCAGTGAGACCTGTGGAAAATGTAGCTTATTGCCCAATATATATTTACTTGTGTAGACAAATCAAATGTACATATTTTCAGGTAAAATACATTTGACCATGAAATATGTCAACAAATCGTGATTGTATGCCTTTAACCGGAAATTGCAGATATATTGCATCTACCATAAGGCTGAAAATTCTTTCTGTTACACGGGTCTTGATTCCAAGCATTGCCAACGCTATTACGTACATTATGCTGCATGGCATTGCCAATGCTATACATGCTATGCTATATGACAATGCCATTACTGCATGCACTATGCTACATAGCACTAACAGCAATAGATTAAATGTTTAGTGCTTTGCACATGCACATTGTGCATGGTCTTGCGAGATATAGAGACACATTATTATTATTATTATTTATTGTTATGTATTCCATATACTTTCATTGTTTTAATTGGGGTTTAGAGACGCTTTCAAGATTCTTTCCCTTTTTTTCTTTTTTCTTTCTTTTTGATTGGGCTTTTAAGTCGCTTTCAAGATTCTTTCACTTACATCACGGCTTGTCAGTTTAGGGCAGGATTCCATATACTAGTATATACTGCATTGCACTACCAACACAATAGCATAGTTTGGAAATTAAATCTACAAGTGAGATAATGTACCCTGTCCAAAGTAACTTGGTCTGTCTACAGACTTGGTCCGCTCCTAATCCGTCTCTGTCAACCAATATGGCAATGACTAATATCATATACACACACCAAGAGTGAAAGATAATGGAATAAAAAGCTTCTGTTCAACAGCATAGATAAACATTAATTATTCAATATACGTAATGGATATCTACTGTGTAATAATGATTCCATAATCAACAGTGCTGATTACATGTTATTGTGTTTCTCGTCCTTAGGTGAAATGTACACGTTTTCGACTGCTCGTTCATCCTCTGGATAAAGCTGTTTGTCGGCAGTTTTCAATGGATTTTTTCATTAAAATGATTATATTGAATAGTTAGAAGCTTGGAACTGTCAACATTAATTTCACTCGGGACATATTTTCCGTAATCACTCGTATCTCGTGGGTTATGCTCTAAGTGTACACTGACGTTCCATTTGGCTTCAATTGAAACATTCTGTGGGGCATTAAACAGAAATGAATGGAAAGGTGTCACTCGCGCAGTGTCGACGAGATGTGTCACCTACACAGACTCTGTACGTGGTCTATATTGTAGGCTTCTGTCACTCGTAGATCTACGCTGTATTGCATGAAAGCCTTCATGGCGTGATTGTTACCAGTACACACAGAACTGAGGTGTGGAGACACGGGACTGAGGTGTGGATACAAGCACATCTGACACAGAGAAACATGGGAGAGAGGGACTGTGTTTCTTGATAATGTGGACGTAATTAACTGATAAAAAAAATACAAACAAGATTGGAAAGCATGTACTTCCGTGAAACATTTGTGACTTTTATTCTTTTGGCCTGTGGTGAGTGTCTGTACATAGTTTGATTCCTGTGACTACATTCCTGTGGGTCTTCATGTAGTGTTATCTCTGTGACTAGTTCCTTAGTGTCACCACTGTCGATAGTTCCCGACATAGTGTCACAACTGTGAATAGTTCCTGGCAGTGTCACCACTGTCAATAATTTTTGCCATAATGCCACAACTGTGAATAGTTCTTGACATAGTGTCACAACTGTGAATAGTTCCTGACATAGTGTCACAACTGTGAATAGTTCCTGACATAGTGTCACAACTGTGAATAGCTCCTAACATAGTGTCACATAGTTTGACTAGTTCCTTAGTGTCACATACTATGATTAGCTCCATTTAATGATAGTGTCACTCCTGTGACTAGTTCCATAGTGTCACTACTGTGAATAGCTCCTAACATAGTGCCACATATTTTATGACTAGTTCTTCATAATTAGTATCACTCTTGTGACTAGTTCCATAGTGTCACCCATATGATTAGTCCCATAAGTCAGATTATATAGTTTCACTATGACTGGTTAGGCACATAGTCACCTTTGTGATTTAAGTTTCACATACAGTCGCCCGATATAACTTTAATTTTTCACGTACAGTGTCACAGTTAGTAGTATTGTGTTCGTAATAGTATTGGTTCTGAACATAGTTCAACCTTCTAGTAATGGCAGCATGAATGGAGCCTGGTGTGATATAAGATGCTCCTACTGGTCTCGGCCAGCGGGGTTACCCCTTTGGCTCAGTCGGTAGAGTGTTGGACTTACAATCCATGAAATCGGGTTCGAATCCCAGGATCGGCATGATCCTCTGTTATATGAACATCACTGTATGGCCATATATTACTAGTTATAGTAGACATATTAACTTCTTTTAAGGAAACAGTGTTCGAATTCAAGTCACGACACCAAGGAAATCTTTGGAACAAAAGCTCCCCATGGCAATAATGAAGAAAGTATCTAAAAATACAAACTGTCCTTGGACTGCAATCTTGGAAAATCTGACCAAGTCGCGAACGTGTTCAATATTTATGTCTTTAAAACAGCAACAATATCAAATGCACCTGCTATCTTAGATATCATGTACAGAATGTCTCCACGACTGAAAAAAACATATATCTTCTTCAATTTCATTTAGTGGCATCTCCTGCACATGGCGCCCAAGTCTTCATGAGGGACGCCGTCTATCACCACCAAGCTGACGGAACCGTTGACGTCACGATGGGATGCTTGATCTCGCTGAACGACAAGGAAGAGTTTGCCAACATCATCATCGACCGACAACGAGCGCCTGTGACATACTTCCTGGGAATTGGTCAGATTTCCAGGTCGTTTGTCGTCACGATTACTGACATATTCCTGAAAACCAAGTTTGATCTGACATATTTCAAGGACCAGAGGGTGGCTGTGTTGAGGTTGAAGAAGGTTTATCAGTGGGACAGTAACGGAGATTACAGATGTAACTTGCGATATATGCAGGAGGGTGTCTTCAAGAATATCTCCAGTAAAACTAGGTTCATCAAAGTTGGTAAGTGATGCAGGGAGTTGCCGTAAGTACCCTAATAATTTGAACAGGAGAAAATAATTCAATTTTTAGCTGTTCAAATTATAAGAAAGTTTACGAAAATTGAAAATGATTGGTGTTTGTGTAATTAGGGACAACCAAAGTACAAAATGTGGTTGTAAATGAAATGGTAAATAAATGAAGGATTTCAACCCAAATATATATATTTTTAAATTGTTAAAAAAATTGGGATATCTGTATCACGATGCTCAGATACTAGTAAAATACATCCATATCCAAATCTAAGCATGCATTCTGTGACCAGTGGCAAAAAGAAATACACTTTCAAAATTACACATATGTCGAGTATTTTAAACATACATTGCTCTGGTTTCTGAGCAAAAGTATACTGGTAATATATTTGTTGTCGAGAGATGATCACAAATGTATAATGTAAGCTATTGTTTTCTTGACAATATTCGATCATTAACCAATCAAAATACTCCGTACTCAATTTTTATTACTATTTCTTAACTACAAAAGACCCCAATGGTGGTGGAGGTGGAACTACAAAAGACCCTAATGGTGGTGGAGGTGGAACTACAAGAGACCCTAATGGGGGTGGTGGTGGAACTACAAGTGACCCCAATGGTGGTGGAGGTGGAACTACAAAAGACCCTAATGGGGCTGGAGGTGGAACTACAAGAAACCCCAATGGTGGTGGAGGTGGAACTACAAGAGACGCCAATGGTGGTGGAGGTGGAACTACAAGAGGCCCTAATGGTGGTGGGGTTGGAACTACAAAAGACCCTAATGGTGGTGGAGTTGGAACTACAAAAGACCCTAATGGTGGTGGGGGTGGAACTACAAGAGACCCCAATGGTGGTGGAGGTGGAACTACAAGAGACCCTAATGGAGGTGGAACTACAAAAGACCCCAATGGTGGTGGGGGTGGAACTACAAAAGACCCCAATGGAGGTGGAAGTGGAACTACAAGAGACCCTAATGGGGGTGGGGGTGGAACCACAATAGACCCTAATGGTGGTGGAGGTGGAATGACAAAAGACTCCAATGGTGGTGGAGGTGGAACTACAAGAGACCTAAATGGTAGTGGAGGTGGAACTACAAGAGACCCTAATGGGGGTGGTGGTGGAACTACAAGTGACCCCAATGGTGGTGGAGGTGGA
>JAUTBT010060643.1:0-14792 GCA_032361225.1 Lepetodrilus schrolli | reverse complement strand
CATTAATAGTTTATAAAGACTTCAAAGGGGGGAGGGGGCATAGGGATCAGTCTTAATGCAAAATCAATATTTTGATACCCTTTGGGAATGAATCTGGCATATTGGATATCTGCTGTTGGATAGAAGTTACCAGTGCAGACTCATTTTGCTATAGCAGTACTGTTATTTAGATAACGGTGAATGTCATACATGACTGTAGTCCCTGGGTACCGGGGACTGTCTATCAATACGATGTTCATTGTATTATGCTTCCTATGTCCTTGTTAAGTGGATTTCAGAACGGGATGCTATCCAGAAACCATGTGATGGACACGTGGAGGGAGCACTGGGGTAAACAATGTGACTGCCAGCAATGGCAGACTCTTACTTAAACGTAATATTGCTTTGAGAATCATAAATACATATTCGAGAAATCATTGCATCATAATTAATGTTTTACAGTCATTGAAAACAATACAATTTTAATCATATGATAGGAGTAATATTATTTGCATAATTTAACACGTAATTATAAGGTACATGCTTATATTATTTCCAATAATAATTAAACAATATTAAACCAAATTTAAGACCAATAAATGTGTTATACTAATTACGATTTGCCTACAAACATCGAGTTCTATGTTAACATAAATATGTGCTGACTTAGTTAACTTGAATGCATATCTTGCAGGCATTATTACATTAGTAATGCAAGGCGATCACTTAACAACTATTATCAGTATACTGTGACTATTCAAGCAAATAGGATGAGCCAATAAAAGGTTCTATCACACAATATGTGGTAATGTGAATAGTTATGTGAATAGTGTGCGCCAATAAAAGAGTGTATCGCACATTATGTGATAATGTGAACAGTCAAGTAAATAGTGTGCGTCAATAAAAGATTGTATCACACATTATATGATTATGTGAATAGTCAAGTAAATATAGTGTACACCAATAAAATAGTGTATCATACATTATGTGAGTATGTGAATAGTCAAGTCAATAGTGTGCACCAATAAAAGATTGTGTCACACATTATGTGATCATGTGAATAGTCAAGCAAATAGTATGTCCAAATAAAATATTGTCTCACACGTTTATGCTTCCTTTGAAAACATCATAATTGCCAGAAGGAAATTCATTTCCAGTAATTTCTTTCGTTCGCTAGTGTCATTCTAGGTTGATTTATTACTGCAAATTCGATTTGTCAATGGCCATGTGCCATGATAGGTTTACTTTGATCTTCGGTGGAATCTACAAAATCACTTACTCACGTCGTTATATAAGTTTGGCTGGTGTGAGTTCCACATATCAACGAATTGCCCATCGCCAGGGTAAAGAAATGATATGATTGTCGGTGACTATTTGCATAACTCCAGAGAATGTCTAACTAGATTATATACGTTGTATTCGTGAACCCAGTGGATACCGTTATCACAAACTATGCAAATTTCACAGCATGAATGCCAAATAAGTAGCTGATTCTCATTTGGGATCTTCTATCAAAGATATATGACGTTATCTCTGATAACAGTGCATACTGGTCAGGTGACGTTATCTCTGATAACAGTGAATACTGGTCAGGATCTGTCCACTGTGCAGCACGTGTGGCCAGTGATGGCGTGTACTCTAGCCATGTATTAGTCAGTCCATAGACAACAATGCTTCTTCAAATGAAAGAGTGCATAACTATCTGACAATGTCTACTCCAGACATAGGCAGTAATGATACCTACAATAAGAAAGTGCATACCACAATCTGACAAAGTATAGCCAGTATATGGACAATCGACGCAGCGAAGAAGTAATACAAAATGCATACAACACTATGCTAGTGCATGTATAGAGTACACAGAAAGTTATCTACACAAATATGAAAAGGTATATAGCCAGTATACCCCCTCTTTATGGGACCTACGATGAGAAATGCAATAACACTATCTAACAACGTATGGCCAGTGTATGAACAATCTATGCTACCTACCTATATATCACAATCTCTCAATGGATAACCAGCACATACACACTCATTCTGCTCTCAATGAGAAAGTGCACACTGCAATTGCACCACGAATAGCCAAAGCACGAACACTCTTTGCTACATCCAATGGCAAAGTGCATACCACAATCCGGTCCTGATAGAGGTTACGAAACAATTTTGATTGCGAATTTATGCGCAACACAGTTGTGGTCACAAATCCCCATATACACTAAATTGAGCTTGAGAAATCGTACTCAACACTTCGTAACCTCGGGATCTGATAACATAGTCAATATATGAACAAAAGGTATGCTTCCTGCATTGAGAAAGTGCACAGTATAGCTACAGTCTAACAATGTATATCCAATACAAGAACAGTCCCATGCGAGAGTATACCACACTAGTCCAACATACAAACAGTACATAGATAAATATGTATTCTACCTACTACGAGAAAGTACATGCTATAATCCTACAACGCACAGCCAATACAAAAACAATACGTATTCTACCTACTGCGATACAGTACATACTACAAGCTTACAAGGCACAGCCAATACAAGAATGATAGGTAAACGTTTAAGCGTATCTGTGTCAAATTAAGATAATGAAGAAAACATATCTAGTGGAACAATCCTCTAATCCTGGTTCTTTTAGTATACCATCTGGAAAAACGTTAAGCACACCCTAGTATATTTAGACATAGTGACAAGAGATTTAAAAATATATATATATATATATTTTAATAGATGTAGAACAAGTAACATTTCCTGAGTACAAATTGCTTTACACAGTGAATGGCAGATACGGGGCACAGAGGGGCAAATACGCTCGTTATTATTGGAATTAACTCATTATCAAATGTGAAATGTGTGGACATTGTTTCTTATATCAATGTCATACCTATGCCCTTTCATTCGCCTTCGATGACCAAACTTTGATCATGCTTTATTTTTGCCAAATCCATAACAATTACAGATAGGTTCTTATTGTAATTAAATATTACTAAAACTACCATCAATTGTTTTTGTTTTCATTGTCAGCTATGTCTAAAAACAAATAAGTTTAACTTGTATAAGCTATGTTTACTCTTTCAGAAGTCATAAACACATTTTCAGCAACGAAATTGGAAAAAGTGGGGGAGCTTAACTTGTTTCCAGGTGTATATAAGAATACTCTTCTGTGACGTTGTCGGTAGTATAAGTACGCCACGAAGGCCAAAATACCGAGTTTCCGTTATAGTCGAATCCATCCGCTTCCGCCACATAAATGTAACAATTATATTCAAAATTGCGGACAAATAGCGCTTAGTTAATCAAGCTTTCTCTCGCTTGACACTAATTACTTCTAGAGAGCGTGGTTTGTTAACACCTCCCTACTCGAGATCTTCAAAGTTGAAACGCTACACTGGTGCTTGGAGAATTCTTGTCACGTATGAAGATTACCCTTGCAGACGCTTGTTCCAATTTTGTCTCAGTGAAAATGAATACGTTGTTAAGTGTGCGTAATCTCGTGTGTGTGATTTTTCTAGTTACTATATCTGAACACAATCTAATCAATGATACTATATAACAATATAAAATGTAGTTTATTTTAATGTGTCATTAACTATTTGGAAACAAAGATATCGGTAGAGTATTATGGCCCATATGTAAGCTATCATGTAATGTAATATCTAGAGAGATATCGTGTTCAGTGCTTACAATAACTGTAAATTATAGTTCAAAATTATAGTTCAAAACGTTGGCTGGTAATGCAAGATTAAGGAACGTGCAATAAACCTTCAATGTTAAAAATAAATATTGAATGTTAATTATAAATAATGTCAACATAACCTAATTGAAATAATACTGAACCCACTGCGAAGTGTTCTCGTACCTCCCGTTGTACGTTCCTCTGTACATGTAGAGCTTGTATAGATTAATCACAGCGATACGAGTTATATTAGATCTCCTGTTACGTCTCCAGGCGAGGACACCTATAACGTAGACGTTCACAAATACACCAGGATATCCGAGGTGAAAGTGTCCTACCAGCATCTTGTTAGCATTTTATTGGGATCCTTGGAACAGGACACCTAACACGTGTTGCTGTGTATAGTAAACATTATGACATCTCTAACGGTTTGATGTGTATTTTCTTAATGCATTATTGTCTCCAATTTCCTACATGATGTTGGGTTTGTGTCTCTACTTTTAACCATCTTCTATTCTACAGGAGCCATATTTGATCGACAGTCAGTCCAGGTGGACACAGCTTTTAGTCATGAGGTTCAAAGACGAAACCGTGGATCCGGCCACCGGAGGTTCGAACTCAAGAACTGGACCATTAGTTTGGATGTCACAGATAGCTTCGCTGTCAGTAACGCACGTAAGTGGAGCCATTCAGTCTACCTCGGTCAGGCGAAATATGCCAATGGCTTAATATTCTCTTGTTAATAGGTTTTCATCCTCTCCTTCGACTGCGATACTGGCACCTGCGTCGAAGATTTTGTCAATTCCACCAACTTAATTGACAATTATGATTGCTCTGACTAGATGGTCTTCCTTCGTGTCCCTGGCTTGCATCACGACATGATACGAGTCTCCAGTCCCTAGTTGATGCTTGACTATGAATGCACCTCGAGGTGTCACCCTTCTCTTGATATCTCCGACATTACAGATCCTTGTGTGTCTTTGCAATGTTGACATAATCTTTCGAAAATACCACACTGGGTTTTAAATGTGATTTCTTTTTACATTTATCGCTAGCTGATGCTTGACTGTGAATACACCTCAATGATTTACCCTTCTCCTCAAAACTCAGACATTACAAATCATTCTGTGTCTTTGCAACATTGACATAAAACCACACTGGTTTTTAAATGGGATTCTGTATTTATTTCACGATCAATCAAATTCGGGAGCCGGGAATTGTAGACGCAGTTTAATAAAACCATGAACATCAGTGTCACAAGGTCATCGTGACATGGGAAACAAAACGAATTAGGAAACGGTCTTGTTGAAAGGTCAAATGTAAGGATCGTATTTATTGACACCAAAAAAGAATCATCACCATTTGTTCAGAACCATGCATAATAATGGCATGCGTCTTTAGCGCCATGAGTAAGCATTACGCATGGATTTGGCGCATTATTAATACGCGTTATTATTATTATTATTATTAGTAGTAGTAGTAGTAGTAGTAGTAGTAGTAGTAGTAGTAGTAGTAGTAGTAGTAGTAGTAGTAGTAGTAGTAGTAGCAGTACTGGCAGTAACAGTATTTATTATTGTTATTATTACTATTATTATCATTAAAGCGTTAAATAAACATATATTTACACTTAAGAAAACAGTAATAGATCAATGTGCAGTAGACAGACATTACAGTATAATATATCAGTATAATTAACCAATTATCAACCATCGTTCTACAATTGCATTTGTAACAGGGTGTGTTCGATATTTGAAACCTCAGAGAACGTTTGACAAGATCTGGCCCCGATTTCTCGAAATAAACTTGAGTGAGATTTTGCTCAGCTGAGATTTCTTCCTTGACTCAGTGCTATAACTTGAGTAAGAACTCAAACCCAGCTGAATCTTTATTAGTCGGGACCTGGTTACGAAGTACTTCCACAATTCCATTAATCAACTATTATCTTCTTTTAAATTTTACTGAAATTGGTGTCGACATACGACCTCTATCATCCTAAATAGCACATCTGAACGGGTTGCTTCGTTAATACAAACATCACTCTCTGCGCAAAACTAACATGTTGCATTAAAGAAAAAAACACTGCAAAATGGAATGTCTAAAAGTAAGTAGGCTATTGACATTTTCTATGTCAGAACTGGTCCCATGAGAACAGGCAAATCGTCAGTCACTGTCTTCGAGAATTACTCTCTCAGAGCTGTATTTGCTGCAACATTTGCCAGAACTACGACTTCCACGCTGTAATACTGTTAACTGTTGGTTAGACCGGTTCTGTGCGAATTGAGTTGAAATTCTGTTACTAGATGAAAGAATGGATGACGTGAAGCATTGAATTACGTTAAACATCTATCTCCACAATAATTAGATACAAAGACAGTCAAACAAGCTCTGAAAACCACTAGATGATCAATACATAAGAATTATATATACACACACTTGAAAATTATATTTCCTCAAGAGTCTGGGAATCATATCATTTTCCGGTAAACCCGGCAACAATTTCAAAGGACGTCGACGTTATATTCTATTTGGAATGACGTAAACTATCCTCTTTGATAATTTGATTTTAAAAGATATTATAAATTTAAGATCACCAATTGCCTTATCTGTATGAATTATAGCAATCATATCAAAGATGACATGACTGAAAACACACAATTAATTTTAATTATAAATCGAAGTGCAGGGCCAGGCATTGCGACATCAGACTGACTCTGCTGAGAGCGTTCTGGTGTTCTGGCCATCATCTAAATGCCGCTTTCGCTGTGCTTGTCATGGTCCGTGGGAGACAGAACTGGCATCAAGTTCCAGATCGATTAGACAGGGTATGATGAATATTCCTGACTCTCTTCTCTCACGGGACTGTCCAGTGTTCAGCCGAATTGCGATAGAACATGAAATTTCGCGTTTTATATTACCGTCTACAATTCGGAGTCCAGAAAGAAAATAGCTCAATAAAATTAAACCAAGACTGTGGTCGAGTGAAGTGTTCGCCGCAGATGATAGTTTCAATACATATTCCGGTCTCGTAATGCAAACAAAATCCAAAATAAAAGTAAAAATAAAAAAGCAAAGATATGGAATGTACAAAATATATGAATTTCGAAAAATAATTTTGAATTTGAATTTTAGAAAAACAAAATAAAATATTTACAGATCATAGTTATTCATTCTAAGCAGGTATACAGAAAATTGCAATAAGTATGTGGTTTATATATATTTTTACGTTCTTCGTGACATTATTATGAAACTAATTATTATTATAATTATTATTATGAAGGTAATAGTAAGATAATGATGTATGGTTTTCTCAAAATCTCAATTTAAGTGGAAATTGATATCATCGTAATACTTTGAACAGTAGATGAATTCTCATGTCGGAGTGAATAGTATGTCACTGTGCAGATGGTCACCAATATGAAAGAATAGGGATTACCACATAGCCACATACATCACCACATACATTGTGTTTTAGATAGATTGTCATTTGTTGTGTGATTATTCCACTATCGTTCCTAACAATCTTTGTAACCATATAACTGGAGTTCATCTAGATATCCGCATTCTCTAGTAAAACCGCTGAAAATATAAATAATGCCACTAAACTCATGCATTTCGTTTCATACTTATATACTACCTGTAAAGAGTACATATTTCTGACGCGATATTGATAGGATGCGATGTCTGTAGAGTGGAAATGCAGTTATCATCCTTGGTCTTGTCAGTACCAGCCGATGCTCGCAGGTTTATAAGTGAAAGTATCTTGAAAGCGACTTAAAACCCCAATTAAAAAATAAAATAAAATAAATAAATACATATTTGTTCATGAATACTCATCACCACAATTATTTGTTTTACCCGTTGACCAATGTCCAGTGGCTAAAGTCTTTGAGACCGACAACACACTGACCACGGATACCATTTGCCAACTACCAGCACCAATGGTCATTCGGTCAAGTGACCCAATCGGCCAGTAATCCTGATCTGGAAAGTATATATGACCCACTTATTATGCACCTCGCATCATAAACCTCGTTCATCATTTTAACTAAGTAAAGGTAGATTTAGCGATTCTGGGTTTGAGAAGCGATATGAAGATAAACACATGATTAATTACCCGCGTGTCAATTTTAAACCAATCTTACTGGCCGCGCGCCTCTGATTAGAGGCTAAATTCATATCTTCGACGGTTTTATTGCAACGTCTATTGCGCAGTTACGATTTGGTTTGCATGTACTAATAAACGCTGTCGTTTAAGCGATTGTATTTGCCAGAAATATGTCACGCTCGAATTAAATATTCGTATAATATTAAGAAATGGTTTTATGGACGTCTCGTTTGATTGTTATACCAACTCGTACATCAATGTTTATGGCCCTATCTCTCTCTCTCTCTCTTGCTCTCTCTCTCTCTCTTTTGACCAGTGTCCATTGATGCTTAGGAACTAGGCCACGTGTGGGTGTCTGAAATGCCTTAACATGACAACGAGTTGGCATTTAGTGTTAGAATATCTTCACTCAAGGTGTAATAACTGGACATTTTAGTACTAGAATATCTTCCTTCACACAAAGTGTAATAACTGGAATGTTTGTACTAGAATATCTTCACACAAGGTGTAAAAGCTGGACATTTTAGTACTAGAATATCTTAACACAAGGTGTAATAACTGGACAGTTTAGTACTAGAATATCTGCACAAAAGGTGTAATAACTGGACAGTTAGTACTAGAATATCTGCACAAAAGGTGTAATAATTGGACAGTTTAGTACTAGAATATCTGCACAAAAGGTGTAATAACTGGACAGTTTAGTACTAGAATATCTGCACAAAAGGTGTAATAACTGGACAGTTTAGTACTAGAATATCTGCACACAAGGTGTAATAACTGCAATATTTAGTACTAGAATATCTCCAAACAAGGTGTAATAACTGGATATATTAGTACTAGACTATCTTCACACAGGGTGTAATAACTGGACATTTTAGTACTAGAATATCTTCACACAATGTGTAATATCTGAAATATTTAGTACTAGAATATCTTCACACAAGGTGTAATAACTGGAATAAGTATTACTAGAATATCTTAACACAATGGGCAATAACTGGAAAGTATTCACACCTAAGGGTAGCAAGCTGGGAAGCCAAAATTCCTTTCACACAAAGGATATAACACTAGAACCGTAATATTCAAACTAACTTTCCTTAAATGGAGTACGGAAGGATTGGTGTTCATATGTATCTTAATAATGTCTGTATTGGCTATTAACTATATCTTATAGGATTTGATGCGTGTGTGATATTCTGAATATGTTGTACAGCCGTGTATTATTATAAAACTATAGCTAGTTGAAAATTATGTTTTAATGCATCGTTATCCCTATCTGTCAGTAAGTGACGCCTACATTACACAGACTGTATTGCCAGTAGTTCTAAAATTGGATTCAACTTGATTTATGTCCAAATGTCTATTACAGTCTGACAAAATGGTCTTCCTTGTCGTTCGCTTAGAATTTCACTTTTATAACCATTGGCACACAGATAACGAGAAAGCAGTTCTAAACATTGCTTGCTCTAGGAATGCAAAGAAAATAGTCCTCTGAAAACAAACATTGAGAATTCAATTTCACTAAGAGATTGTCTGGCTCGATGACGTTCGCAATCGAGACACCATCAATTTCCAGTGGATAATTTGCTACATGCTAAGATTGAACATGTTCACTGAAGATGCCAATTTAATGCATAAAATAAAACCTGGCTCCCATCCCAGAAGACCTGTCTCGTCTCTGAGATGTCGTCCTGAATCTGCGTCGTAAAATGCTGTGAATATTGATGCGTGCTGCTTACTCAAAATGCCATGATTATTAAGAATAAATAATTCTCGTGACATTGCATATATATGAGTTCTAATACACACAGACATGTATAAGTATTACACTTTCAAATATTGGTACCGAGAGGCAATTTGTTGGAATTCTCAAAATATCAGAACATTGATTGTTTACTCAAAATGCTATGATTTTTTAGGAATAAATAATGTCCATGGCATTACATATAAATGATTACTGTAATAATACACCGAGGCATTTGTAAGTATTACGCATTAAATTATTGCTACTGAGAGTCAGTTTGTTCGAATTATCAGGAGGTTTGTTACATGTAAGGTTGTATATCTTGCGCTTTCTTGGTGTTACCTGGATTGTGATAAGCATGACGTATAATTGACCACGTTATACCAGATGCTTCTATCGTTAACTATTCCTGTTGTCTTAATAAGAAAAAAAACGTATAAACGCAAAAACGTCATATGTGTAGAATACTGATACTTATTATAAATTCATACAATTAATTATTCATGGTATAGCATTATGCGTTGTACATGTATTACATATACATATATGAGTGTGACAAGTAGCCTACACAGGATGAATAAACAAAACATTAAACTAATGTAGAAGAAAAAAACTTCTATTCCAATTTGGGTCGTGTTCAGATTGATGTTCTAAATTGTATCGGACCTCCAGCTGGTTGTTATGCAATATTTACAGGAGCAATTTCCAAGAAGCATTTCTAGCATAACTAGTAGGGTGTATTTTTAGTGTGTACTCGAAGCATGTATGTTTTGTATACTTTAAGAACAGTAGGTGAGAGTGTACGTAGGCTCTACCATTTCTCATTTAATTATTCTACAAAGAAAAGACACATACACACACACATACAGAGAGAGAGAGAGAGAGAGAGAGAGAGAGAGAGAGAGAAAGAAAGAAAAAAAGAGAGATAGAGAGAGAGGCATACAGATTTCAACAAACAAAAATATGTACCATTTCAGATTTGATCATGAGAGCATTGTTTATTAGACTAAATTGTTAAACAATTGTAATATTATACTTATATATAGCCAATGGTATTAAAGTAATTTAATAAATCAAGCCAAGCATTGCAAAGGTGGAAGCCTGAGACTGAGAAACGTCTACGATATATGTCTACAATATGACACAAAGTTAACAACTGAAGCCATTCAAGTGATGTTCGAAAATATTTCCACATAGAACATTTTTCATTTGAGAAAGCCGGCTCCGTGGCGTAATCGTTAGAGCGTCGACCCGGAGTGCAGAAGGTCGCGGGTTCGATTCCGGTCGCGTCAAACCAAAAGACGTTAAAAGATGGTATTTGTTGTTCCCCTGCTTGGCGCTCAGCATTAAAGGAACTTGTCATCCACTGAAAATGTCAGTTAATACTAAATTACTTTAGACCATATTACCATATTCCATTGACAAATATACACCAATAGTTTGTACATTTCAGACGTATTCAAGGAAATACGTTCATTGCTATAATAGTAACAGTGAACATTGGCATTGACTTTAAAATATTTCGTTTTTGGTTTTTTTCAATTATTTGAATATTTTTTTCTTTGCAATTACTTGAAAACATTGCCAATTATTTCTTTTTTTCGATCCAATATCTACACGGTACTAACAGTTTTCCCTGAAAACAACCGTTTTTATTTCTTTTCGTTGTGGCAACTTAACTGCCAAAACACGCGTACGGCGCAGTAGCTGACAACACTGGCGAGTTTTATTAGATACTTGCCTCACGTTCGCACAACAAAAAAATGAGAACAAAGACTATTTCAATTCCAATGAATTATCCTCTCTCCTGGAGTCTAATCACGTTGGACTCTTCTCCTCTGTCCACAATTTTGACTCGCTGCCTGGAAACTTAACAAGTTGCCTTATAATTAGCAAGAACTACATTTTAAAAATAATATACCTTTATTTTCGTGAAACATAACGTTATTCCTCATAGCTGCTATGCTATTGGCATTAGCGTTTGACACTCATGTGACATCTATTAAGATATGCAAATTGTTCGTTGCTTTCGGAGATATATCGATATGTCAATCAATATACTCTAGACGAGAGGCAGTACATCAATCAGGTGTTACGTTATATCTGTTTTGAGATGCTGTGATGGCTATCTGTCTTTAGGCAAATATTGTGCAGAGATGTACAAATGCAGACATACATTTTAACTTGTAAATTGTTCGTTCGTTGCTATCGGAGATATAATCGATCAATATTTCGATGGGACAGTACACCGACCAAAGAGGAACTGCGGCTGATGTCTTACCAGGTGTTTACGTTGTATATGTTTGGAGAAATCAGAGACGACTGCTCTCATTGAGGAACGTTATAATTAGCACCCATTGACCAGAATATCTTCATGAGATTCACGTGGGACCCTCCTCTAAGCAAAGTCCGACCATCGTGTATCGATTGTGTCATCCCTTCAGTCCTCGCTGCAAGCTGGTGCGTTCATTTAAATGCATTATTGCATTTCTGATGATGGTTGGGTAGATAATGGTCCGAATAATTGGAGTATACCAGATGACTTCGTCCCCGGCTGGAGTTCGCTCAGACATATCTAGGCCTCGTAGGACTCTGGATGTTGGCAAATGTCCAAATGCATCATTAATCCTACAAATATTAAATGTAATCTTGAGTGTATGATTGTAAACACTGCATTTATTGCTGTGCTTAATGTAATACCTCATGACTGGCATAGTAAATCGTACTTGCAACAGGCCAGTCGAAATATATAGAATAGTAACCCAATATCAGAATGTAATGTTTCCTTGTTGGGTTATTAAAACTTGCTTCCAAGGAAAATTAATAATATACCCCCATAGGTGCATATTCTGTTGTTCCCTTTTCAAACCATGACAATAATAAAACTATGGCGTTATTTGGTAGTCCATAATGCCCCTAAAGTGGGCATTTAACTAGATGGCGGTAGGTTATATTTTGTAATTAGAAACCGCTATACAAATTGGCAAAGTATCTACATGTTTTGCCCATAAAGCCACCAGCAATAAAAGTAGTACATTTAGCATCATTCATGCTTGCTTATTGTACACTAATGTATGATATCAATGTAATCATCGTCTTAGACTTGTATTTGAATATCTGGAGGAAAGCCAATCATTCGTTAATGTTCTTCAAGAAGTGAATTCTCATCCAAAAGTGGCAGTATAATTTGGTAAATCACCTATAACCAAGAACGTCATTACATTAATTAGCAATTAATGTCATATACCCCCCATCTCGTATAAGATGTGGACCACATTGCGGACGAAGTAGTGCATTGCTCTAACTTATTCCATCGAGCCACTTGCTGCATAGCTCAGAATGTCAACATTAGATATGAAATAAAAACAAGATGGAAATAGGAAATATAATGCACATGGCTATTACTGTCGTGGTGATGTCTGATCATAGACTTTAAATGCGATGCAAATGCAGTCCTTTCCATTTTTCGTCCAATTGAATATCTCAAAGGTCTCACGTTCTGTAATATCCCATTCAAGCCAAAGACATGTACGCGAAAGAAATTACAAGTTTATTCATATCATTGGTATTGATATGGGATTTTGCCGTTATATCTTTTACCGATTCCAGTCATTACATCATATTCCAGGCTACCTTAAATGCATAGAATCTTCCCTAAGCCAGATTCCCTAAGCAAACACTATTAGTTTCCCGAGGGTGTCGTCTTGAGTAAATGGCTTCGCGGCGAGGCGACAGTAGCTTTTCCGCATTGGCGAGTATTATCCGCTGATTACAAGGCACGTTGCATTCCTCTTGCATGATAGCACAGAGGATCCCGAATATCTATTACTACAGCCGCATAATGACCCGGGATTCAATGGTGGTTAGATCCCTCACGCATTACGAGTTTTTACTGTCAATTCACTCCGTGTCCAGGATTCAATTCATGTGTGATTGTCAATGCCATGACAAGCCTGATGAATCCGCGCTGGTGTGTGGATACCATGACTTCCTCGGCACCGAAGGTTAAACCCGATTTCGCGCCATCCAATATACCTTCCTGAAACTTCACAGGAACTAATTACAGAACATGTTTATTCTTGGAATTGGACGATTCAGGGTTATTTCGTCGTTGCTCGGGAGAACTCGTTGGGCATGGCTGGGTGCTATGACCTTTCCCTTTTCTACCTGCAATGTGCCAACTACCAATAGCGCAGCTTCTTTGTGGCCTCTTCCAATCTCCAAACTACTGTTATTTAAAAGAATACTACTATATTTTATATTGCGGTGGTCAGGCGGATTGATGTTTTAATCTCCTTGCTGCTGGTATTTAGAAACACTACTATTTTATATGGTTGTTGCCGTGAGGGGGGTTAGATGGTTCCAATGGGAATGTCTGACAATCACAGATCCCATTCTTTCACCTTTTGAAGAGGTTTTAACCGACCTCAGTAAAATTCGCATTAGCACCTCTTTGTAGTTATGTATCCTGGTAGTGTTTCCGTTAATTTCAGTTTCGTAGAAGTTCCACTGGCCGATATTATTTTTAAGCATTTCAGTGAGGCGGCGTGTGAGAGTCAATCGGCACTAAAATCAAAGAACGCGAGGCCAATTTCCGAAAACAATCTCCACGAACACAATTTTGACAGAGTAGTAAATTATGCATGAAAGGTATCCGCAATCCAGTGCTTGGACGTGGTGAACGGCGGATATGAATACCAAGTTGGATAGGGAGATGGGGATGTTCAAGACATCAATGCCAACGTGATGTTTCTTTTCTCAAAAGTTTGAAGAATATAGGCTGAAGATTTATTTTCAAAACATCTGCACACCAAAGAAATTAGAAATAATGTTATATATGTACTATTTTGGATAATAACAATGCAATCTACCATAATTAGTGAAGGTATATATATATATATATATATATATATATGTGTGTGTGTGTGTGTGTGTGTGTGTGTGTGTGTGTGTGTGTGTGAGTGTGTGTGTGTGTGTGAGTGGGTGTGTGTGTGTTTGAGAGAGAGAGAGAGAGAGAGTGTGTGTGTGTATATATGTGTGTGTATGCGTGCATGTGTGTGTGACAAAAGTATGTGTCCTGTTAAGTGTCCGGGCCAGGACACCTAACGTGGATTCTGAAAGATAAACCAAGACACCCGTGGGCAAAGTGTCCTGCCAGGATCCTGTTAGGATTCTGTTAGAATTCTGTTAGGATCTTTGTTTTGTTCTCTGTGTGTGTGTGTGTGTGTGTGTGTGTGTGTGTGTGTGTGTGTGTGTGTGTGTGTGTGTGTGTGTGTGTGT
>JAUTBT010060632.1:0-14793 GCA_032361225.1 Lepetodrilus schrolli | reverse complement strand
AGTGGCAATGCAGTTATCATCCTTGGTCTTGTCAGTACCAGCCGATGCTCACAGGTTTACTGCAATATTCAGCGCTACGGATGTTGCTGGTTTCCTCCTGCCCTAAACTGAGAAGTCGTGATATAAGTGAAAGAATCTTGAAAGCGACTTCAAACCCCAATCAAAATTTTATTTTATTTTAAATAGACCACTAGAAAGTAGAGGGTAGTAACTCAGTGACAGATATCCTTAGTCCTTAGTTCAAACCCATCCAGGGACTCGACTCACGATGTTTTGATATCGTATTCTGTTTCATGTATGGATGTATAGCTCCGATCTAGTAAATGATTATTGCCACCATCTCCGATTGTATGCCTGGAAATAAAGATTGTTCTTTTAGCCAAGACACTGACTGTATTGTGTTTGTTTTCAGCCTGATGTGCACCCTGGCGAGTGCTGGGCATTCAAGGGTGTCCGCGGCTACCTGGTGATTCAGCTGGCGTTCCCCATCAAGCCGTCCGGCTTCACTCTGGAGCACATCCCTAAGGCTCTGTCCCCGACTGGGAACATCGACACTGCACCCAAACAATTCACTGTTCTGGTAAGATTGCCAAGCATTGTCTCTAAACCTCAACTAAAGACAAAACAAAGTACATTTCATAAACAAAACCAAGAGATTTTATTAATGGATGTAATTATGCAGACACAAAGCTTTTGATATTAGCTTATTTCTTTTTCCACAATAGGGTCTGAATGATGAAAAAGACAAGGCTGGATTGCTTCTAGGAAACTACACGTACAGTGACAGTGGGAAGCCCATACAATACTTCCCTATCCAGGTAATGTTGTCATTGGCTCATCATCTACATCTACATCTACATCTACATCTCCATATGTCACACAATAACTAGAATATAACCATTGCTGTTATGGAGTAGTAGCTGCCAATGTGAGTAGTATGCAAATAAATACGTACAGTTATCTGTGATATTTATCGTCGCAAATGGGTGAAAAATTCCCGCAGAAACGTTAAAACTCCATAATCACTCACTCACATGTACTTATAGGTAGTAGCACAGTGGTAGAATGTTGGACTTCGGAGCCAAAGGTTCCAGGTTCAAATCCCGCCCCGGGGGCCCCGCATCAATGTTCGCGAAAGTCGACTTTCTGACGCGATATTGATAGGATACGATGTCTGTAGAGTGGCAATGCAGTTATCATCCTTAGTCTTGTCAGTACCAGCCGGTGCTCGCAGGTTTACTGCAACATTCAGCACTTCCTCCTGAGAAGTCGTGATATAAGTGAAAGAATCTTGAAAGTTACTCTAAACCCCAATTAAAAAAAAATATAATAAAAAATATATGATAGTTATCTCATTTTCTTTAATTCCACATTTTTCACTTTTTCAGACTTCCAGTCCGAACTTTTTCGAATTTGTTGAACTGAAAATACTTGGAAACCATGGAAATCCAGAATATACTTGTCTGTATCGATTCCGGGTCCATGGGGTGCCATATAAACAAACGTTGTGATCATGTACAGGAATCATGAACTCTGTGCTGTGTACTCTTACACATGATGATCTCATTAAGATGTTGTGACAATAGCAATTGATGTACGATTGGCGAGGAAGCTGTTCTTCAGTTGGTGCCTGGAGAACACCAGATAGAAACTGTTCAAAGGATTGCTGTTGGGGCAGTTTTCTCTTGATGGAAGTTGGAGATGAAATTCTGTTGCGATGGCTAAAGAGATGAGAGACAAGAACCTGACGACAATAATTATGAAGGATTGTGCTGTGTTAGAAACATGATGACGATGTCTCGGATGTCTACAGTTGTTGTCTGAATACATTAGTTTGGAGGAGTTGGATCCAAATCATACAAACAGTGTTATAACTGATCTGCGAGCTGTTTTAGTTACTGATATTTATCTGACCACTGCCTTGTGTGCTGTATTTGCTGTGTGTTATCTACACTGAAATTTAAGTTCTATTTTTGCACGCATTCCCCTAAAGCTTACACATATCTGAACTGTTCTTCTTTCACTCCACAAGTTTCCGAACGGTTGACCAGATCTAGTGGTCGAGTTGTGAACGTTCGTACTGACAATGTGCACAGTCCGTGTTCTATATCTGGGTACATCACTACAGGCATGTGTTGACAAATGCAATGTTCGTCCAGCAGTGAATTCAAGTTGTGAACCTAGTGTGTATTCTCTGACTTCACTGATCAGCAGAAAGCAATAATTCAAAGGCGTGTGCACGACATCAGATATCTCTGGGTATTGGTCAACTAAATATTAATATGTACACCATACCCTGGAAAATGTATCCGTATGGATTAGAGGAAAGCAATCTTCATTTTGGCTAGCTGTCTTTCTCAAAATGTCCATGTCTAATGTTGTTCCAAGTCTTCACCAGGAACAATTATATCCAACGTTTCATGGTTGAGTAATGTTTGTTCTACAGAAATGTAATGAATATATGGACATTTATGCATCCTTTTTGTGAAAGGTTTCTCATTTCATTTGTCATTGTCTTCATTCATCTAGTCATGAACCACATTGTCTTCATTTGGAATATTGCGTAAGTGTAATGTCTTCATTTGGAATATTGAAAGTAATGTTTGTTGTTGGATGTTGGAACTATTAAACTGTTTTCCTTTGTTAATATTTATTATCTTCGTGGCTACTTTGTATATATCGATATTGTGTTGTGTAGTGAATAACGTGCATATGGTGTGACAGAGATCATGTGAGATCAGAACGTCTGGTGTTGTAAATACTGTGTGACTGAATGATATGGAGAGATACAGCATTAGTACATCTGATGTAACATTCACATTTATTGCCTAGGAGACATTCAGTCTGACTTATTGGTGCTATTGTAGGGTTGTGATCAAACTAACGAGCCATGACAACATTGTAATGAAACATGTCCATCAACAACATTGTCACAAAGCACAGCCACTTCATTTCAATTATGTTCACAATGAAATTTTCATAAACTCAGGGTAATCTCCCAAATGTGTTAGAGCTACCATTTTACTAGTGATACCAAAACTGAATAGGATTTTAAACGAATTTTACATGTGGATGTTGCTATGGAATCTATATGACAATGTCAATGTTTATAGTGGCTCTCTTGGTGGATGCCATCAATGAGATTATATTATGGCCAGCTTGTCAATCTTGTACATTTAACAAGATCTGAAACCAGGCTGATTAAGATGGAATTTTGCATGTAGGTTACCACCAATATTACTAAGTAATTATCTTATATAAAGCAAGTAGATGTTTATTCATAATTTATGCAATTGAAATTGAGTATTAATAGGCCTAGGAAAACTGTCAAGTTACAATGTGTTGCAGGCTGATGGAGTGAATTAACTTGTAAGCATTAGAAATTAAATTAATCCAAGAATACAATATCATCTGAAATGATTTCTCAACTCATTAATTACATTGTGTGATTGCATCACAAGTGAGCTACAGACCAAGCGACTATAATTTATTTTTTAACAATTTAATCACTAACATTTGTTGTCCTTATCTTAACCTCCATAATCATCCTTTCACTGCGGATTTCCGTGAGGCCATATTGCACATTAACACTCTCTATCTTGGAGGCAACTGGAGATGCTCTAAAGAGCAGTGCTTGTGCCTAATCCAGCATAGAGAGGGTTAATAGATTAATAGAATTCACACTTGTACTAAAGAATTAGTATACTAGTAGTAACTAGTGTGTACTGGGGAGATGTATATTGGTTCCTGGTTCTGCTTCACTGATCATTGATGACTAGTGTCTCACAGTGCTGGACAGGGTATTTTAAGCAATGTTGTGACATTGGTAATACAAAACAATGGAACTAGTATATGTTCACACCCTGTAATATTACAGTAGTCTGAAATCTCAGAATTATTCGGATCAATTACCTTCAGCAAACTTAAAATATTCGGAGATTGAATTGAAATATATGTTACTAATATATTATGTGCTCTTTCATTTGTATCATTATCATATTCATCTGTATGAAAATAATATATGATCCTAGTAATTAGATATAATTTCCTTTAGCAGTTTTATTAACATGTGTGATATTTAATGCAAAATCTATTATTTTATCTTTGTACCATGTTACTGAAATTTATCCAACATATGATTCAACATAACTCATGACATAAATATCATATCTTGCACAGTAGTGGATAACACCTGGAACGATTTTAATTGGCTGGTTACATGGCTTGCATCACAATTTTCCATGCCTGTCATTGTGATAGACGGTTTCATTGGTTGGTACGGTCGGGGCGGTGGGCATATGTATTCATCCGCCACTCCCTATTTGACTTCCACATAAGAATACTTTGAGTTGTATGAATTTCCGTTCAAAAGTTGTTGGATAAAGCAATTAACACACTCGCTAGTGTGTCATATTGATTTTACGACACTCGTGATTCCAAAGTTAATATTGACTTTAGAATCACTCGTGTATTAATCTCTATATGTGTTAAATTAGATGTTTGACTATTATGACAACATGAATATGTTTTATTATCATACGTGAAAATGGTACATGTACATGTCTCAAAATTCATTATTTATCTTCTTGCTCATTCTTTCATATGCAATGTTTTTTAGGTTCATAGTCATCTCTATAGCACAATTCACATCCTCTATGACATCACTTCCATGTCTGATAGGCTGTTGACGTGGTTGATATTGACAATAAGTGTCTGAAACATGAGCATAAACATGTTTCAGCCCATAATGATATTTGCCAGTGTAGACATGAACATGTGTAATTTTGTATTGTTTAGACAACTGAATGGATAATTTACTGGATTAAGAAAACTGTTTAAGGTTTATGATGATCATACTATGATATTTTATGAATTGATGCTATATATTTTACAAGCACATTTCATGTTCTCTTCCCCAAAGTATGTTAAAGGTATGTCCAAAATATGTAATAGTGTTGCATGAATACAGGCAAATACTATCTCTCCCATTGCAATAAATAATTTCTAGCAAACATTTGTTTTTCATGCTTCATTTGTGAATTGGCAAGTGACCAGTTTTCAGCCTGCATAGTTGAAGTTTACCTCATATTGTTGTGATCCGTTTCTGGTGGGAGGAGAGCCTACAACAACTATAAAACACACAAACTATGGCCAGTACTGAGAGACCAAAGATGGCAACTTCTTTTCGCTGCATGAGAAATTATGATCAGTGTCAGATGAAAGCACTTACCTCCTATAGAGCCAACTGTTTTCTTGCTAGATTAATGAAGGTCACTGCTCTGATCACTGCTCTGATCACTGCTCTGAACTGCTCTGATCACTGCTCTGATCACTGCTCTGATCACTGCTCTACTAGTCATCCAGCATGAACCTTCACTGATGCTAAATTATGTTTAATACAGGAAACACAAAACATGGAGCAGGCAGTAAAGAACATGCTTGAAAACAGATATCATATCTAGCTATGAGTTCCAATGCTTGAACGTTTCTGAGCTAATTGTCCTATGTTGGAACCAATCTATGCTCCTGCTGCATAATGCTTGGTGTTTGGCCAGCGCTCATCGCTGGAAATATCAAATCACCTTCCACCCCACCTGGTGTGCATCCAACTCTTGCAAACGTCTTTGCAGTACATGGCACAATTGATGGCTATTATGAGCATTGGTAAGCTTGCCAACAACTTTGGGAAGGATAATGCAAATTAAGTCTACAACCAAATGCCAAATGAGGAATATTCATGGTACTGACGACTTCGCCACAGACAGAAGCAGTTGGAAACCATTTTACCTCTGTTCTTTCTGTGTGTACATGTACCATCATTCCATATGTACAGCAACTTCATATTTCTGGAATTGAAACCTTCAAACTTCTTTTTTTCTACATCGGACCGGTACAATCAGTTGCACACCAGAACTAATTTATTACATTACATTACATCAAATGTTATTGCCAGAATTATGTCATGTTTATATAACTCATTATAGAACTCAATTTAAGTGCTACTTTCTATAGTCCCATCAGATGAAGGTAGGTCAATACAATAAGTCTTCTATTCTACACCATCTTATCATTTGAAACATCCAAATAGATTCTAGTTTAACAATAGCATTGCGTTGTTAAACTGTACGATGCTATGGCAATGCCGCATTGACGTACCTGGAGTTGGCATGTCGGGATATTACATATTAGTACTGAGATGTGAAGTATACTATTGACATGATATACACAGTACCAGGGGATGACACACGTACAATAGGAGACAAAGTATGACAACATTTAATAACATATACTACATGTAGTACGAGGAGACGTCGGGGAACCGCATATGTATATAGGTACTTGTTATGTATATGCTGTCATGCTTGTGCACTAGTTGGCGGTCTCAAAGGCCGAGTCGATGTCACCATGCAGTCCACAACACTTTACTGTGAGACTACAACGCAGGCAATATATTATCAACGAGTGGGTAATAGCTGACAACACGACACGTTCAGGAACATAATGACCGATCGTAGGCAATTGCCAATCCTAAATTTGTGGTGGATCATTAGCTTCAAAATAGTCATATGGTATTAATTGATTGCAATGTAAATATTCTAATTAAACAGAAATATCGACTTGAGATGGTAATTTGCAGTCAGTATGACATTACTAGTATATTAATGCAACGTGTTAACTATGTTTGTGGACCCATGATGAAATTATTCCATGTAAGATGTCGCAGAAAATATTAAGGGTATGATAAGCTACATGTATCAGTGTATGCTACTTGTATATAAAACAGAAATAATGACATCAATATAATTCTAGTATTGATTCTTCGTGGCGCATGGGAACTGTTTATCTACTGTTAGTGGAGTGGCTATTTAGCTGGGGCAGCCATGTGAAATATCTATGACCTGGTTTCATACAAATTAGGCATCAGATTATCTAGAAATCATATTGACATTTAGTTTAAAAAAACTATTTTTTCTTGTAGTCATTTTGGATCTGGCTCATGCACTACATGGTTTTAATAGGGAAATGAAAATACACCAAATCAATTGTTTTATTTTACATTGTTGTGTGAAAATAGGGAAACGTCAATAATAAAGTTTACAAGCAATTCACCTAAACAGGGCAGACTGGTGTAATTTGAACAAAATGTCAATTAAGAAAATCTATCCATTGAAATGGTGTTTAATGGCGCAATAAATTAGAAATACATAATATATGCTATAGAATGGATTTGTAAAATTTATTTTAAAACCGCCTTCATTCAGTCTTGACATTAATGGCATGCACACCAACTCAAATACTTCAGAAATATAAAAAATAATAATAATTGTTTGCAAGATAACACCAAGGCTAAACCGTTAATTTCAATGCTAAGTGATATCAATGACTAACGTCAAATAGTATTAAAGCAACACTTCTACCCAGACAGCTGTAGCCTACTTGGGGTACAGCATAGGCATTGCTTCCTCAATACCAAACAACGATGACGTTGGCTCAATTCTCAGCTGTCATGATCATAACTTCATCTACGAATACCCCTGTAACTAAACACACATCTATTTCCTGCAATATACTGAGGCATTTTGAAGTTTAACTTAATAATACACATGTTTTCTTCGCTGTAAGTTTGTTACCACACTCCTATTTGTACCTTCAAGTGTGCGCTTCGAGGAGCGGTATAAAAATAAACTTTACAGCTTGATTACCATACCTCATGTATTTAAATAAATAAAAAATAATTACAATAAAAATAAAAATAAATTCATACGGATGTGACTGATATCTATTGCATTCCGCGCCATTGAACGAAGAATATATGTGTAACCAAAGACCAGCATGTTCTGTGGTATAATTCTTTAATTACCAGCATGACGAAGGGCGTTCAACTTAATTATGTTCCTCGTATAATTAAAAAAACACCTCTGTAAGGGCCAATTCCATTATAACACAGGCCCCAATCGAACATATCCTGAACATACTGGCACATAATTTTGAAATCGCTATAGGAAATGATCGCGTGACTAAGAATATATTCGCCGCGTGTGTGTTCACCTGTACAAAGACATTCCTTTACTGTTGTTTGGTTTGCGCCATGTGGAATGATGAATACGAATATAACCTTTATGACCACAACTATATGTGAACATGATTCAGACTAGAATGTTTGGCAGGAGTGGTACTTGACATGACACAACGGAGCGGGTTATATTTAAGTTGTAATAACTTGTAACCCATCCATTTCGTCTTGAATAAAATATGTTTAAACTAAACATGATATTAACGACATATACAATATAATACACCCAATAGACTACACTGGTCTAAACTTGGGTACATCGCACCGTCATATCTGCAACAACACTTGAATATCTCAGACGTTCCTTAAGATAATCTTCAACGTTAATCGTTAAAAGTTGCACACGTGTTTATAATGGCTCATTCAATATAAATACCCACTCAGATTAGCATTCCAGATTAAATATGTTATTCGAATATTTGCACAGGGGTAATGGGGGAATGGATTTTTCTCCGAGTGGCAATACATTCAAGTTGATTTAGTGCTCGTAACACTGATAGGCAAGTCTTGGCCAATCTAATTACAAGTGGTAGACTGCTGGCATTATTCCGTGGGTCAGGACGTCAATGTATTGGTAAATCACACTCGTACTTCGTAGTGTTTAACCCTGCAGCAAAGCGAACATTTGATTAATTAGCATGTGCTTCAATTTTTGTTGATAAATATTTGTGTGTGTGTCTGTGTGTGTGTGTGTCTCTCTCTCTCTCTCTCTCTCTCTCTCTCTCTCTCTCTCTCTCTCTCTCTCTCTGTGTGTGTGCATGTGTGTGTGTGTGTGTGTGTGTGTGTGTGTGTTATGAAATTGAACTTAGATAATAAAATTCACAAAAGGCCACTTCCCCATAATATGACATCAATTTAACAAAAACTGAAATACTTTGTAATGCGTTCTTTACGTGGCTAAAATGACGGCGATATTACCAACGATAACCCAAGACAGTAGTGAATACTTTGACAGACATGTTTTCGCCATTGTACATTGTAACTAATCACTTGCGTCTTTATTAATATAAGTTACACTTGCCCCATACATAGCCTCTGGTGGGGAAGAGGTATTAGCTTAGAAAGGAAGTATTTGGCAGTACTTTCTTAATTGTTGGTATGATGCAAGATTGTCCTTATCAAAGAGGCTGGAGACAATTTACAATTACAAATGCTTGTATTTTTTATAAAGTAAAAATACAATCAATTTAAGCTTTTATTCTATTTGGGGCCTCCAACATATTTCACAAGTATCCTCTGAAACTAGTGTAAAAAAATACCAGGCTGAAAACATTGTCGATATATAATACCCCTACCTTTGCTTAACACTCTCCATGCTGGAGGCAACCGGAGATGCCGTGTATGTGCCTAATCCAGCAGGGAGAGGTTTAATCTGTTATCATAGAGGTCATCAGTTGATATGGGTACCCACGCATGCTATGAGGCACTCGACTGCGCACTACAGCCATGCAACTATGATGTCAAGTACGCCCATAGACGCACCAATAACCGGCTAATAGCCATCTGGTCCAACACGAGAATAGTAGCAATATACCACGATTTGTCCTAGATACGAGACAATCTTAAATAAAGGTATCATAAACATGATAAAAGAATTATTAGTTTTATTGTTAGGAAATACAGTGCAATGAAGAGATGCATGTATACAGACATATTTACTTACTAACAATATTATGTTTAATGATTCTTTAATGTTAACACTGATTGTACATGTAGGTAACTATGCACCAAGACATCTCCCAGTACTTCAACATTAGTTAGATCGGAGTAAACGGAATGTGCACTAAGATTATATACATGTCGTGATGATAGAGATACGCAGGTATGACCAACCGACAGGCCACCATCACAATATTACCATCATTATTGTTATAGGATCCTGACAAGTGAAATCTATGTTTACGTCTACAACTACACGAACATGCAGGTCTAATGTATGATACATAATATCAATGATAAAGAAAGATGTACTTCCTTGTCAGGGTGGCAACCATGATGTTATCTTTCTGAAAAATTCTAATCTGTGATAGTACATTGATAATTTCTCCTGTTTTGATCATACAAGAACTGGAGGATTACACGTGTAAATTTTCTTAAGCGTTGTTACAGCTATCACTAATCAAGGAAATTCCATTGCAATAGATCCAATATTGTTTTGGTTCAAGATTGCATATGTATTGAACGGGAAGACAAACTGTCTGCACATATACAAAATACAACAATAATGTTAATAAACCCGACATAATTACATTTTGACAGTCACTGTCTGTGGAAGTAAATGCCATTTGTGTATGGATGTGGATATCATACCAGTTGCTAAGAAAAGCTGGAGCAACAGAACACGACATTGCTAACCTGTTGCAATGCAAGTGCTAAAACAAACAGACCTGGTCGTGACTCGTAGCAAAATCACATGACATTCCATTTACCAGGATGACTGGCATTTATGGTCCAAGGTGGTATATGGCATCGCTATGTCATCCATTAACGTACTCATAGACTATGGCATTGGCGTGAGTGGTTCAATTAAAATAAGAAAGTGTATCCCAAACTCCACTTGCGTACCACCATTCCAGGAAAAACGAATAGCAAAATTAAATTGTAAATACGTGGAAATCTCCAGTACCCAGGTAACGATATCATGTAGCATTCCCATTACGCCAAAGACCAGAAATACCACTCCTTTGAAGACTCACACCCAGCAGAATGCGTGCATGGTTGCATCCTGTATCGTTATTGGTATGTCAGAGGGTTCGTGATACTTTTCAAACGTGCGAAAGTGTACATGCTTTGTTTGTATACTCCAATCTAGCTCATTGCCATACAGTTGCCAGGGTAAGTCCATAACACAAATGTATCCTGGAGTTTATGTAGTAGTATGTACTCACATGCCATATTATGTGTTGAATATTGGTAGACCGCGTCATTCCACGTCGTATCCTGTGAGTTCCAGAGGATGATCGTTATAGATCTGACAATATGTAGAATACTTAATGCATAATAATTATAGCATTTATATATAGACACTATTTTTGGTTGATTATGTGCATGCGCGTGCGCGTGTGTGCCTTTAATAATCACACTTCCTATTTAATATCGTTCATTTGATTTTTAACTTAAAGATGTGCCTATTTATTGCACTTATTCATTCATAGCATAGTTTTGTATGGTGTAAATGTATTATAGTTACACAACTATAATACCTGTGACGTTATAGTGTTACCAATGCAATATACACACTGACGAAATGTCAATCAGTTCCCCAGTTCAAACTTCTTTGACATAAATACAATTTTATTTATGATAAAACCCGGCAGTAGATTAACGCAGAACTAGATAGCTGATAGCAAACAGGCGAAGTAATCGTAGACGGCTTACAGAGCGGGCATTTATAACGGTGGACGCCAAGTCGTGGATTTGCATTATGCCATAGAAATATTGACTAAACTGGGTCGTAGCTGATAACACGCCAGGTGAGGTGCATTTAAAGGGAAGCCACATAAGGTAACAAAGTGTGATTAATGTCCATCGGTGTTGCCTGCAATGTTGCTGTGAACGTGGTCTTGTTCACATTTGTGTGTATGTCATTTAGTGATAGAAAGACAGTATATGTTCGTCTCATCTGTGTACAACATTACACTTAGTGTGACACCGTGATACAACTCTGATTTGAAGTCCATAGTTGGATGATAACCAGTGTTTACATGTGTTGTGTTTTTGCAGGTGGCGTATCTCACCTTACAATTAACAGTACCAAGGTAAGTAGAAAGGTTATTATGCATTATTCAATATAGGTGGTGGATATCTACTGTGTAATAACGATTCCATAATCAACAGTGTTGATTACGTCTTTTTGCGTTTCTTGTGTTTAGGTGAAATATACACGTTTTCGACTATTAGTTCGCCCTCTCGATGACACTGTTTGTCGGCAGTTTTCAATGATTTATTACATTACATTTTTTATATTGAATAATTAGAATAACCCACTCGATACGAGTAATTAATTTCACGAGGAACATATTTTCCGTAATCACTCGTACCGCGTGGGGTATTTTCTAAAGCTATCTAGAATATATGCATAGGCAATGCACATTGTAAAATGTATTCGCTGTAGAATACATAGGACCAATATATACATGCTTGTCGTATCATGCTGAATACAAATACTGCTTGTACTATGTATAATTTACTTAAACCGTGCACAATATATTGTATGCAGGGTGGTAGCTACCATTTGATTTAGTTGAGGTGAGGAGTGCCATTTACAAAGTAACAGTGATCGAAGGTCTGTGGTAGTGTGTCTGGGGTAAACATTGAAAAACTAGAATCCCATGGTGTTCTGGAGAAGTTTATCAAATGTTCCGCCATCAGCAATGTACTGCACGTATACGATTCTGATTGTCGCAAATACACCTCGAACATTCCCACCCAGGTATACGTACGGTAGTACTTTTCAAACCTTCTTTGTGCGTGTGTATGTTTGTGTGTGTGTGTGTATGTGTGTGTGTGTGTGTGTGTGTTATGAACTTAGACCACTACCCCATAATATGTCATCAATCTTGAAATCGCGCGCGCGCGTGTGTGTGTGTGTGTGTGTGTGTGTGTGTGTGTGTGTGTGTGTGTGTGTGTGTGTGTGAAAAGGGGGGGGGAGAATAAAGTTAATTTGTAAGTTTAGTTTTATATCTGCGCCATGAATGCATTTGCACCTCATAATTGTCTTCCTGCTTTGTAATCTAGCTTACTATGTTAGTTCACACTTGATATAAGCGCACCAGAGTTATCAGCTCCCTGCAGTCAAGATAGTTAAGTCTCTTTGGTGCTACAATCTTGTGTATTTTATTGTTTATTTATAAAAAAAAGAGTAATTGTTTTTAGTTTTATCGCGCCTCGACACTATATGAACGGTATAATGTACACCTACATGTAATATATGCTTCTTTATAATATCTCTACGCACCCCTGATTTGTAGTTCAGAATAGTGAGTAGATATTTGTATTTGTAATTACATAATGCATACATATGTAGTTCCTATTGGAGTTATTTCCCTTGCAGGCAAAATTCTCTATATCATAAGATATATCAATGTATTACACTTTAAACAGTACATACTTTTTTTTTTATATGACGCACACCAATGGACGTAGAAGCAAACAAATCGTGATTAGTCGAGTGCATTACAAGTGTATCAGCAAACCATCTGGTCACACGTAACACGGAGCTTATAGTACTGTATATGAAGATGACATACTGTCATATAAATCGCAGATATCGAACATAATACATGTACAATTTAATTTTCCAAAACATATAGAAACTCCTTATTTCAGCTAATAATATAATAATGGTAACCCGGTATATATGATTTTTATCTGTTTTATGTCTTAATATTGGAATACCTGTCCAAGCGTACTTATAATTCATTGTCCGGTGGCCGTCACTCTGAGCGCTATTATATTCACGGTAAATGCTGCCCACGTACTGTAACACACCAGTCATTAATGTAATCATGTTAATGGGATGCATTATTGTGACATTAAGCGTTGACTGTGACGAAAAGACACACCACTTGCTTTGATGTTGTAATTTCACAAATGAGAAACATATGTTCCTTCTATCGAGCGTACATGGTCGTCTTGTTTTGACATTATTTGGTTTGCTGATAGCTGGACTGTGACATCTTTAATATTGAAAATCTTCGTGTTGATTGTGAAAGTTATTTATTTTTAGCCTTCCACACACGCACATCAGCCATGTACACATTGCAGCTGGGTATACCAATATCTGGTTTAATTACACACAGAGAAATATCTAATTAATATCAAGCGATACGCATCCAAATGAAAGTATATACTGTAAATCACTTATTTAATGCGCCATTAATTTAATGCGATATCGAGATTTTAGTCATAAATGCGCACCAATTAAATGCAAGAATACGCCGGTCGCATTGTTCCCATTAATATCATGTTCGCATGTATTTCGTGATTTACAGTATTCGTAAACCGTCAACCATGGATTGGCGTAATTTTCCAGTGAACGGTATTGTGACGTTCTGTATATGGATGGGAGATACTCGGTATGGAGATCAAGAAGCCATATGACATATTAGTATATGAAGATGACATACTAGTATATAAAAATTACATACTAGTATATGAAGATGGTATTAGTATATGAAGATGACATACTGTTAGATGACAACCATCTGGTATGGAGATTACATACAGATTACATGAGATGATAATACCATCAGATGTGCAGTATACAATCATGGGATTACGTCACACAACAGGCAGTAGCATAAGTGCACCATGAGATGACATATTGTTGTAGATGACATTATACCAGTAGATGACACATGACCAGAGATGACATACAATGTACATTATACCAGTAGGTGACACATGACCAGAGATGACATACAATGTAAATTATACCAGTAGATGACACATGACCAGATATGAGATGATTTACAATGTACATTATACCAGTAGATGACACATGACCAGAGATGACATACAATGTACATATACCAGTAGGTGACACATGACCAGAGATGACATACAATGTACATTATACCAGTAGGTGACACATGACCAGAGAAGACATACAATGTAAAATATACCAGTAGATGGCACATAACCAGAGATGACATACAATGTACATTATACCAGTAGGTGACACATGACCAGAGATGACATACAATGTAAATTATACC
>JAUTBT010060621.1:0-14793 GCA_032361225.1 Lepetodrilus schrolli | reverse complement strand
TCCTGCCCTAAACTGACAAGTCGTGATATAAGTGAAAGAATCTTGAAAGCGACTTAAAACCCCAATAAAAAAAAAAAGTAAAAAAAATCCCTTTCCACACAACATTCATGCTACAGGAGTCGTAATTCCATATGCATGTATTGGAGTTACTACTCTAGTAGTGATACGATTGCTTTCATCGCATATGGGTGAAAGATTCCTGCTGCGATCTTAAACAATAATTCACTCATGCTACACTAATTTTGAAGAACGGGACCTACCTACTATTCATGAGTCTCTGGAAATATATAATAATATTCAAAAAAAAAAAGAAGCTGTTTTTTATGACATAGTGCTTTAAAATGTCACGTTATTTCTACACAATTCCTTATCTCAGCTGTTGCGTATGGATGAAATATTCCCACTGTGACATAAAGCACTATGGTAATTCAATCATTGACTTATAGCATGGGAAGTAGCTGCATGGTGATAAATTTGCATTGTTTTACTATTCTAGCATGGACGAGTCCCTATGGAAAAGAATAGATCTCTCAAACAAGACATTAGGTCCAGGAACTCTAGGAAATGTACTCAGTAGGGGAGTCAGAATCATGCGTCTTGCCAAAACTGAGGTTTGTAACTTTTGCCAGTGGAACATTTTACTACTGCCTTTGTGCGTACAGCTTGCTACAATACAAGTCTACGATAAATACAGAGATCTATATCGCTGACTGCAATGTTTGTGTTTATATATCATGTTGAAAAATTTATTTATTTATTTATTTTTGAATTGCAGCGACAAACTCTATAATCACTCACTCATTTTTTAATTGGGGAGCTGCTTTCAAAATTCTTTCACGGCATGTCAGTTTAGGGCAGGAGGAAACCCGCTACATCTGTAGCGTTGAATGTTGCAGTAAACCTACGCGAACCGGCTGGTACTGACAAGACCAAGGATGATAACTTCATTGCCATTCTACAGACAAGTGCATACTATCAATATCGCGTCAGAAAGGTAACTTTCACAAATATTGATGCTGGACTCACTGGGTGGGATTTGAACCCGAGGTCTACTATTGTGCTACCACTTGCCCCAAAAGAGTTAATGAGTTGTGTGTTAATGAAAATATTATTTTAATATTAAATAATAAATAATTAACCCTTTCCATGCTGGAGGCAACCAGAGATTCCCTAAATAGCAGTGTCTGTGGCTAATCCAGCAGGGAGAGTGTTAAGCCATGCAATTCATGTTGTTCGTTTGATTTCAGATTGAAGGTCCCTTATTTATTGGTCTCACCAAAGAAATAAAATCATCAAGGTATGTATTTAAAAGACTGATAAAATAATTGGATTTGTTATGTGAAATAGTCTTGGTTATTTCGAATTTATTGAATATCCGATCACAGTCAAAGCTAATCATTTTACTAATTATATACACATTAAAATAGATTTTAAAGATGTACTGCAGACATGGGAGAATATTTATGTGCACCAACAATCATTTTAGAATTGAAATGAAAATTGAACTTATTTACTTCATTTTATTCACTAGTGTTTCTTATTGCAGCTTATGTAAAGTGCAGTATTTAGATATGAGTATGGCCGCCATCACCACGGAGACGCTGCAAGAGGTCCTCTCTGTGTGCAGAGATCTCAAGAGACTTAGCCTGGAGAATGCTGAACTCAATGATGACGTCTGTGGGTTAGTAATTATCTCGGAGCCAATAAGTGGCATGTGTTAGCAGTTTGGAGCCAAATGTGTCTACTGAGTTTGAATATCTTCAGAGGAAGTGTCATCAAGGTATGTTTTAAACTGACTGTATGGTGTGGGTGGTAGCGTAATGGTAGAACGTTTGGACTTCGGGGCCAAAGGTCCTGGGTTTAAATCCTGTCCCGGGCGCCTGGCATCATTGTTCGCAAATGTTACCTTTCTGATGCGATATTGATAGGATGTACTGTCTGTACCGAGGCAATGCAGTTATCATCCTTAGTCGTAGGTTTACTGCAACATTCAGTGCTAAGGATGTTGCGGGTTTCCTCCTGCCCTAAACTGACAAGTTGGGATATAAGTTTAAATAAGTGAAAGAAACTTGAAAGTGGCTCTAAAAAAAAAATTCAAAAAGAATTATGTTCCATATATTTTCACTCAATTATTTTGTTTTCCAGTTACATCGGTGAGAACGCATCCTTAGAAGTCTTGAACCTATCCATGTGTCGGGGTATCACGGCTAATGGACTGGTCCCGATCATGTCGGACTGTCGCAACCTGGAGTCCCTCAACTTAGCGTGGACCGGTCTGGATCGCAATATGGTGGTCTACCTCACCTTGTGTCTACCAGAGAGTGTCCACAAGCTTAACCTCAGTGGCTGCAGAGATAACATCACAGATGAAGGTGAGTCTTGTCCTATGATGATCAGCCAACGTGTTTTTCCGTATTATCATCCAGGAAGATTTGTGAGAAGAGGTAGAGGGGAATGTCCAAGTAACTCTCCATTTCTTAAAAGTAATGGAGCAAGAGTATTTTAATTAAATATATTTTAGTTTAGTTGTCTTGTTTATGTCTTTTTCATTTCTATTGTTTTAAAAAACTTTAGAAAATATTATATTTTTTATTTTATTTTTTATTTTATTTCTTTATGCGTGTTAGATAATTTAAAGAATAAGTTCAGAGAGCAAATCATAATAAATGTTGCAGTAAAGTAATAATGGAAGAATTCAACTATTCTGTCCTCTGTACAATGAGAAGCCCCACATTTTAAAACTAATTTTTAAAAGCTGCCTAAAAAATGAAGACACCAGTCATGACCGGCGTCCTGTGTTTTCTTGTCTAGACGTGATGCAGATGTGCCGTGTGTGTCCACAACTGAAGGAGTTGGATCTGAGCGACTCCACCACCATCACCTGCTCCTCCGTCCACTACATCGCCGACTACCTCACCAGCCTGGAACACCTGTCTCTCAGTCGCTGCTACCATATAGCCTCCACTACATTCCCGTGAGTAATCTGCCACCATGAGTAGTCTCTACATATAGCCTCCACTACATTCCTGTGAGTAGTCTCTACCATATAGCCTCCACTAGTAGTCAACACTAATCAAGAGTTTTCCATAGGTTGTCAAATATGATCTGATCAAAAAGTAAATTTTGTGATATTAGATTTTCATAATTTGCTTGACAAGAGGATGCAGATTCATGTTTCAGTGAAAACACTGCTCTATTACTTTATACCTTCTGGTATCTTCACTAATACCTTGGGATCTCTCATCGCTCATTTCTATATCGATACTTAGCAACATTTGTTATTCATGAAATAGTTCTATTTTACCTTCATGTAACAAAATACCATAAATAAATAAATGCTCTAAGCGTACATAGCAAAATTATGTAAAATATGTACATGTATTTTCAGTGTGCTAGACAAGATTCCAGGCCTGCTGGCTCTCGATCTGTTCGGAATGTTTCGAGAGGATGCTCTACAGGTGGTACGTCGGAGCATGCGACACATCGAGATCAACAAGTTCCCCTTCTCCAGCATAGCGCGGCCCACCACCGGCATCAGGCGCACCAGCATCTGGGGCATCCGAGTCCGCGACAACAAAGTCTGACGACGTCGACATCAAAGTCTGCCGTGGACAATAAAGCCAGATGTCGATGTCATCGAATGTTAGCTCGTCACAGCAGCGAAAAGACCAAAGATAATTTGCTGGTTCAAGTCCGGTCGTAGTGCCTTTAAGTAATTCAACCTAATAGCACAGATTGCTGTTAGTGCCCATCCAGCAGAGATCATTGCTTCTTTAACTCTCTCCATGCTGAAGGCATAGATGCCCTAAAGAGCAGTGTCTGTGCCTGTTAATTAATTAACCAAAGTTGATGTTTTGAGCACTTCATCACAGGGAATTTTATGTACTTTGAAACTCCATAAATGAGTTTTAGTTTTATTCCAGTGTTAACACCATACAAGCCTATGGGATTCGTTAACGTTTATCAGTCTCTTGTTGACAAACAGCCGATTGTTTAAACGTCTTTATTGCATGGTGTTTTCACAATGATTGTTTGTACTATGAAACATAAATCTCTTCTTGTATTTAGGCAGCTAATTCCAGGGAAAATGTTTTATGCTAGTCCAATTATTTTTTTACCGCGCACGCCAGCCAGCCCATTTTTTTAGACTAAAAAATGGGGTCCACGGTTCACCGCACAGAATGCGCAATGTAATGAAGGGCGTTATGTCGGGGGCTCACTGTATCTAGACTTTTCTTCGGTCCTTATAAATTACGGTATTATATTTTCATAGTGCAAATGTATATTTTAACTCTCCATGTTGAAGACAAGCCAAGATGCCCTTACCAACAGTGTCTGTGATCTAATCCAGCATATGTTCAAAGTTAACCATTGTTTATTTAACTGAAGTGATACAACCTACTAGTACAAATTAGGTGGTATTGATGTGATGTAAAAAAATGATTGGAATGAATGAGAAAAATGGAAGAATTCAGTTAGATGGATTTCCATAGCTGCAAATATTACTTGCAGTTGCAATTTGGGTGGTTACAAGTGGTCAATATTCTTAATTGATTACCAACTTAGCCACGTGTTTGCCATACGTGTAATGGATGAATATACATTGAATTGTGATTAGTTAACTTTATACTGAGTGAATATAGCAATGACACTGGTAGTCGGTTCACTGCTAATGTTGCGCATTGTTTTAGTCTAATAATAATAATACTAACAAGCTGCAATACGAATTACTTGATCTCGATATGGAACATGTTGACAGAAACTCAAACATAAAAAATAAATAAACAAAAGAAAATGGAGAAAAAAAACACAATAGCATGATTAGAAAGAACTGTTCATGATATAGTCATTCCACGGGTAGTATGTAGAGAAAATACTGTACGACAACATTGATGTCTCAATACTTTAACCCTCTCCATGCTGAAGGCAACCGGAGATGCCCCAAATAGCAGTGTCTGTGCCTCATCCAGCAGGGAAAGGGTTAATGAATATATGTTACAGTTTCCGGTTGACACTCATTGTTTTAGATAGTACATGGGTGTTAGGATGCAACCCAGTAATGTTTAAATTTATTCTTCAAGTTTAATAACATATTTATAAAGAAGAAAATAATATCACACACTTGCATAATATTGGATATGTTACTCATTTTATAATTATAATTCATTTAATTTATTTATTCCAATCATGATGAAAATCAACTAATTTTAGTTTTAGTAATTATACAACCGAGTGAAAAAACATTTTGTTTATCATGCTTATTTATGTTTTTAATTCCACTTTGAACCGTCTAATAGTTCCAACACTTAAATTAATCATCGAAAATGGAAAATGGAAAATCTGCTATAAAAATGTGAACATTATTTATGGGTGAAAGGTGCCTGCTGCAATATACAACAATAGCTCATTCACTTATTCATTTAATTCTTTACCGATTAATTTATATGTCCATACTATTAGGAGATTTGAGTATTACTAGAAGTATGGTAGTATTATTTAGGCCAGTTGTAGTAGATTTCTTGGTTCTTGTCGTACAGCAACGAAATAGAGCCTTAAAACCCTTAAAATTAAGCTGTTTTGCATTTGGTCCTCCCTTTGCATTGTACATCAAAGGACTTGTCAGCACTGACAGTTCAATCAGATAATTAATAGTCCAATCAGATAATGATTGAGATCAGGCCCAGATGTTACAAATCTTTCTTGAGTTCAATTTTATGCTCAACTAAAAGTTTTATTCACAAAAATCCATACAAAATTTAAATTGAGCACAAAATTGTACTTAAATTTTTTTTTAATAACCTCGAAGCCAGACTTGTTTAATTTTCTGCACATGCACATAACCTGTATGTGAACAATCATGTTCCCACATCCTCGAAAAAAATCTAGTCCCGCGTCACGTGTTGCCGTGCAACAGTGGCCACATCATCAGTAGGCAGTAGGCAGTAACATCACGAACAAATAGTTGTGATGGCCCCAGCCTAACCTCAAATAGCAATATTTAACCCTGAACTTACGACACCCTTTTTGAGTAGGGTATAATGCTCCATTTAGATTTTGCACTTGGCAAAATTTGAGTCGAACATGAAATCCTACTCAAAAAGGTTTTGTAACTTCGGGGTCGGGTTTTTATGTATGCGACGGATTATCCTGCACTTGTGGATTAAATTTGTAATTCCTTTGTTACAGGTCAAACTTAGGCCATAGTTATTCGATTCCTTGGTTTAAAGATTTTTCTGTGATAATTTTGGCTCGGGTGGTTGAAAATATAAATAAATATAATTTGATATTTTGGCCAGTCGGTCGGGCCCAATATAAAAATAATAATAATTGGAAATTATTAATGGTCAGTTGACATAAAATAAATATAATTGATCAATATAATTATTTGTTAGAAACATCAGTACACATTAATTGTTAAGATTTGAATGTACAATTACTTTAAAAAAAACTGCTTATCAACAGCAGAAATTGTTATGAATTAGACTTTCGTTATACATATCAATTAGTAACCAATCAAATTAGCTTCAACTTTTGTGTCAACCATTGCCTGCCGGTCTTCGTTCACTTCCAGTGATTGTGTTATAGGACTTGTTCCGTCACCATTTGTTATTATAATTTTCGAAAACCTAGTACACTGTCGGCGGAATGAAAAACAAATAATTATTTTTATTTTTCAAAGTGGAAATAATTAGGTCAGCAATCCAGGGAATTGAATAACTAGAGCCTTACAAGTGCATGATCTCGCAGTAATGTTAAACTCCATGATCACTCACTCCATGATCACTCACTCACTCACTCTCTACAAGTGCATGATAAAACTAAACTTTGTAGTTCATTGGATACTTCAAAATCTAAAAATGAGATGTTTCTTCCTATGCTGTTATTTAATCATTGTTGTATTACATGCGTTGGTTAGGTTTTAATGTTTTATTGCATTTTATATAAGTGTATTTCTCTAGGTGTTTTTTCATTAGGTACGCCTAATTGTTCACATATTTTTGTATTCAGAAACTTTTAAACATCTCAAATGTAAGGCATTTGGGAAACTATATCAGGTGTTGTGTACTGTAGATCATAAAATGTACAAACTTGAACGAGTATTATGACGTACTCGCCGGTGGTTAAGTTTCGTTCGTCAGTATTTTAAAAACACTTGTATTTGTTCATTTATGTGTGTATACGTTTAATTCCTGAATGTATTATGCCTTGTTAAAATTCCATGTCGTTAATAAGGTGATAATCGGCCAGTTGCTAAAGTTTTATGTCAAATTTGATACATTTCCGTATTCTTTTAATTATTGTATAATAAACTATTAGTCGTCCCATATGGGAGATATATTCCTGCTCCAACGTAAAACAAATCACTTGTTCACTCTTTATTTTTTCCACGACTGATTAAACATGTTAATCTAATCTTTATTAAATTGATAACACTTTAAAACTGCAATACTTAATACATATTCATTTTAATCAAGTAATAATATTTTTAAAATAATATTGTCAACTATTTTTTTGCTCAATTAGTTACGTCATAGTTACATAGAATTTAATGAAAATGTCAATTGTTGATATTGTTGTTAGAAATTATCTGTGTTTATGTACGTGTGTCTACGTGTTGCTGTAGATTGTGTACGTGTGTCTACGTGTTGCTGTAGATTGTGGTTGTCTGCTGCTGCAAGTTTTCAGGCTGTGTAAAACAGGCGACAGTTCTTATAGCTATCAGTTTGATTGGACTGAGAAGGATTGTTGCATGGTGATTTCATCAATATTGACTTCAATTTTGTGCTGTATTTTAAAGAAGAAATTTAACACAACATCCAAATTTTCTCTTGTCAATTTGAAATAAAAGTCTGGAGTAAGTTGTAAACAGTCTTGCATTATGCAGGCATGGATATTTTCCATGGATTCGTCGCAAATGGGTGAAAGATTCCCGCAGCGACGTTAAACTCCATAATCACTCACTCATCCATGGATTTGCGGAAACCCGTGATTTATTTGTCCAAGAGTCAAGATATTTGCACTGGATGTGGCTTCGTGCCCCCAGATTATGGTCGTCGTATAATAGCTGAAAAATGGCTGCTGCGATGTAAAGCAAAAGAATCCCTCGGACATCGTATTTTAGGTTGTAGGAATATACTACCTCTTCAAACTTACATCTGATGAAATTCTGTTCTCATGTCAGTTGTAAGAATGTTGAATATGTGATAATATAATAAATGTTTATGAAACAAATTCTTTTTGTCTGTTTCTGTTTCTACCAGTAGCTCTAGATGACAAATTTGCAACGATTTCCAATTTTAGTGATTTTTCTTATTCTCTGATGCAACCCATTTTATTAAAAAAAATATAGAGATGTCCCAGGATGTGAATTGACATATTGTCAGATGACAATTTTAAGCTGTCAGGTGACCGAATCAGGATATTGGATGACTGTCACGTGACTTCATATCTTCATAGTAGTCTATGTGTTGGTGCTTCAGTACCTAGACCAAGGACAGAAACATATGGAGATTAAAATAAAGCATACTAGATTTATCAATATTGGTATGAGAGAGATAATTTTTCCTGTCATGGGAGCCCGACTTCAATGTTCGCGAAAGTTACCTTTCAGACTCGAAATAGATAGGATGCACTGTCTGTACAGTGGCAATGCAATTATCATCCTTGGTCTGTCAGTACCAGCCAGTGCTCGCAGGTTTACTGCAACATTCAGTGCTACGGATGTTGCAGGTTACCTCCTGCCCTAAACTGACAAGTCGTGATATAAGTGAAGGAATCTTGAAAGTGATGTCCATTATTCCATTTTTTAAAAATCCCCACAAGATTGCAATGAAGAAATTGGAAAAATAATCGGAAATGTTTGACTCGATATATATATAGTTCTAGATTAGTCATTAGGAATACATTGTATGCAGTGATGTTTTGACCCCCAGTTACTGACCTCTTGACCCCAGCTGACCCAGCCAGGCCATAGGTTCCTGGCAAACAGTTCCAGACACTGAGGGTTGGTGGGCAGATATTTCCTCAACACTTCTGTAATAAAACCACAAGGAATAAAAACCACAAGGAATACATGCTGAATGATCTACCGTCTATCTAGGCTATTGATGTAACTTATTGTGATTGTCGTTTAAAAAAAAAAAAAAAAGGATCATTCTTGGTCTGTCAGTACCAGCCGGTACTCGCAGGTTTACTGCAACATTCAGCGCTATGAAAAGTTTTAATTATACACTGTCTTATCATTACCGTATCTTCTATTTAGCTATATTCTACATGTTACTTTTTGGCTTGTTTTTATTTTCTTGCATGTCTGATTGGTAATTGTATTGTAGGGTGACACTAGTCATTGCCTATGGGTGAAATATTCCTACTGCGACGTAAAGCAATAATTCATTCATTCATTCCTCCTGCCCACAAACTGTGATATAAGTAAAGGAACTTTGAAAGTGGCTCTAAACCTGAATTCAAGAAAAGAATTAAATAAATTGAAACACATATTTCTGAAGATGACAATGACGGTAACGTGAGACACAATTGGCCAGTTTACCAGTCAATGGTGGTTTCTTTGAATGCAGACTGCACGGCACACTGAGAAGTATGTGGTCCTCTGGCAGATCACAGTTATCTGCCCCTGACACATTACAGTTATCTCCTGATCCATCACAGGTATCTCCTGACATACAACAGTAATCTCCTGATACACCACAGTTATCTCTCGATACATCACAGTTATCTCTCGATACATCACAGTTATCTCTCGATACATCACAGTTATCTCCCCCTGATGTGCTGTCGACACCTTTCTTTTCGATTCGACCCAAAAGGAGAGTCTCGTATGGCTTTTTTGTCACCGAGTCCATATCACAAATCAAGCTGCCTGATACTGTAACCTGAAAAATTTTAAGTTTGAGTAAATTTTTTATTGAATCACTGAAATGTGAAATGCAAATTAATTAACTCTCTTACTGTAGATGCCAAATAGCAGTGATCCCAAAAAACAGCTTTAAAAAATATGCACGGTTTGTTGACATTTAATATTTGTCCAACTTATTTTGACCTGAAAGTATGTACATTTGATTTATCGACACAAGTATATTGGGCAACAAGCTACATTTTCCACATGATCCACTGGTTTTCAATATTTTCAGTTTTATGTAATTATTTAAATTTTTTATCTTGCGATAAAAAATATGAAATTATGAAAAAATATGAAAATATTGAAAACCAGTGAAACATATGTAGCTTGTTGCCCAAAATGTAGACAAATCAAATGTACATTCTCTCAGGTAAAAATACGTTTGACCATGAAAATTGTCCACAAACCGTGATTGTGTGCCTTTAACATTGTATATTGTGCCTGCTGGATTTAGCAAAGGCACTGCTCTTTAGGGCATCTCCGGTTGCCTCCAGTATCGAGAAAGCTAATCTGCAAACATAGTTGTCCATTCACACCTTGATCCAATGCCACTGTCGGACGTCCCTCACCCCCCAGGCAGGAAACAGGTGCTGCTGTACAAAGTCTACCAGTCTGGGATTGTTGGTCACCCACAGGACCAGGAGGCACCCAGGGGCAGCCAGGTCACGGAGGGGCAGCTGCAGAAGGTCCTCCTCATGCAGAGTGTTGTAGCTGTGAGAGGCAGTAAAGGGAGATAACTGCCAATTCCTTATGGTTGTGGTGATTATATTTTAGGTAACCTTGCACTGGAGGTCCCCCATGCCAGAAAATATAGGGATGTATACCCTGATCAATATTTTATGAGTCCTACTTCAATAAATATGAACAGTTCTACGTTCTGAATTTATGCCAAATATAGGTTAACGGTACCCCAATCTCGTTAAAATTAGATACGAAACTGACACTCAGATATTTGGACACTCGCTACATTTTCAAAATAATGTCCAAATGATTAACCCTCTCCATGCTGGAGGCAACCGGAGATGCCCTAAAGAACTGTGTCTGTGCCTAATCCAGCAGGGAGATGGTTAAGGAAAGAAATGAAATCTGATTTTAATAAGATTTACGTTCGGAGATAGAACCTTATCGTTTATCTATATGCTTGCACACCAAAAGCGAAATTCGCAACGAGAAGTTACAATAAAATCAGTTCCTATGTATTTGTTGTCACTGCTGATTGTCGGGGCGATAAATCGCTCGCCTCTGGTGTGCAAGGACCTTAACTTCTGCAGACATTGATGGTGGGTTGGAACTCGAAACCATTGGCTCCAAGGTCAGACCATCTATCACTGCCTGATTCTTCTTATATGTTAGAATGGTAATACGGAAATGGATAGAAAGTAGTTGCAGTTGCCTCAGAATCGCATATCGTCCCTAACAGCAAGTGAATGTATGCTTTTTAATACTGTTTGAAATGCTTATTGACGAAAATAAAATAAATTATTACAATAAGTTGCCTACCCTATTTTCTTTCCAATAATATGATGTTCCTACTTACCCCTATTTTGAAAATCTATGCTACCAGAAAGTTTATTTATTTTTGGCCTAATAACATTTAATAGAAAAGTTTATACGCAGATAGCTTTGGTAATTATGCAAAAGTAGTAAGCTTTACATACAAAAAAAAAAAGGTACAAATATCAAGACTTTTTGTCTATGAAATATTTTTCTCACTCGCCTTTTCTTCCTTTTGACAGACTTGTTTTGCCATGGGGGATCAACGACAATAAGATGATAGCCGCCTGAAACTGATTAGGAGTAAAATACACTCATACATGCCTCAAATAGTTCGAAAAAAAATAACGTTTAAAATCAGATCTGAAACTGACGCTCAGATATTTGGACACTCGCTGTTTTGAACTATTCAACAATAGAATGTCAAAATGTTTAAGAAAGGAACAAGATCTGATTTTAATTAGATTGAAAAATAACCCACCATGTATCGATACATCTTAAAATTATTAATATATTACAATACATAATTGTTAAAAGTTTACATTGTTCATATTTTTCATTATTGGTTTGTAAACTAGCAGTACAGGTTTTTCAAATTTTTATCCAACCATAAAATGAAAAAGACAAGTCATCACATGAGCAAAATAATCTTGACAATGGTTCAAAACCTCATTAAAAAAAACCTGTTTCTAAGCATATCCATTGGCAAAATAGTGCTTAGACTATTGGGCAATATCATATTTTCATATTGTATTCATCTTGACTTGAAATGTCCTGTATTACATGTAAATCAACATATATCCTGTGGCTTCATTTGTTTTAGGCACTTGAGAGTCTAGTCGAGTGCTCCATGCACATGTGCATTAGCACCAACATTTAAAAAAAATACAACATAACTCGAGTGTTGACAGCATGACTGACCAATCACTGAGGACTGTAGGCAGTTCGTACCATCACCATGGAATGTAGGCAGTTTGGAATGCATAGTGCATTATTCAGTGATGTCTCAACCACGTGAATCGGGGAGTATGTTTGTAGAGTGTTGTGTTCCTGGCATTTGATTTGAAATTCTTGCATTCGACTTGACACTTGTCAATAGCGCTGCAAGTATACATCTTGATATAAATCTATTTATTATTATGAATACAACCTGGATGTTTGTATTTGGTATGGGAACTATAGGCCTATTACAATAGCAGCAAAAAGATACATTTACGTAACAAGTCTAAACTCAAAACAACTTTCACTACAATAATTTTTATGTATTGTCAGAGAAATAGCTCAAGTAGAATTACATTTAGCCAGACTCAATAATTCTGTACAGAAATTTCACTTTAAGTGGTCTGGTACTCAGCATTACTTTAGTAATATATCATTTTTTTATTACCCAAAACATAACTTCTCTACCTACCATTAATTGTTACTGTTTGCTATATATTTGTGTACCATTTCTATGTGATAATTGAAAATCCAGAAAATTACATTAAAGTTTACGTAGAAATATTTATCCCACGTTCAATATTTTAATATCGCGTGTTCGTGTCCATGCCGGTGAATGGCTTGTCAAAGGCATGGTATCTATAGACGCGCAAGTCGAGGTCACAAATATTCATGTTATACACACACATACCCGAGTCGTTCAAGAACTAACCGCCTAATGCGAATAGTTATCATAACAAAGGAGTGGACGATCGTTTCTGTCGTTTGTTCACATGCCGAAATATTTCTCTGTCGTGACAATTGTAAATGATTCCCACGTCGCCATGTCTCTCTCTGTACTCATACAATACAAATAGATTTACATTAAATGAAATTCCCAATCAATAAAAGGCACGGGTAGTTGGCCTACTGAGATATGTATTGAGACGCAAGTTAACGAGATCGTGTCCATATGATAATTAATATTTTGTATATTGTACATGTTGCCCAGTTATCCTTTTTTTTTTAAATAAACGAATTTGTAACTACAGTATAGTACACACAGTAAGGGTTCATAATGTTTGGGGATCATGAAACACATATGTGGGTGTCTTTATCGACCTTGGAAGACACAACATATTATTTGGTTGAGTGAACAGTCAATACGGAACAGGGTATCGATCTTTCACAGTTCTCTTATCCGCTAAGATATCATAACGCTCTCTTTGCAGTGTATTAGCTATCGGCAAATAGAGCGTTATGGTATCTTAGGATAAGAGAGCTTCGTGAAAGGATACCCAGATGCATATATAACAAGAGCTGGGTGATACGTCGGCACACACACACACATACACACACACACACACACACACACACACACACACACACACAAAAGAGGCAACAGCCCATACCAAGTGCTAAATAGAAAAAGATGGTGATAAGACACCCATATCTTTCATTCCCATCTACCAATCGTGCGTCCCGAAACCAGCAATGCTGGAAGGCGACTGCAAAAACACCAAACCAAAGAAGGACGTCGGCATTAGACCTCTGCATGCTGCTTGTCCAAGATATGGGTCATTTAACATAGAGATTCGGTATTACTAGTATATCTACATGTACATGTACTCATGGTAAATATAAGGATATGTGTATTCTGTCTGACTTGTGTCAGTATCCGTGTGCAAGCATCTACATGCTGTATCTATCATAACACGAACAATCGTCGTTTACCTGTGATTCTGTATTGTCAGTATGTCCAAGGGTTGTGCTCAATATCGGTCACAGAACCAATCGATAATGATCAGCTCTACACTTGAGCACAGACTTCGTGGCTGTTATCCATTATGTGTGTCTGTCTGTTCAATACCTCGTGCTCGTTACACTCTTGTTTCCATGTGACAGTCGCATAGTTGCTTTTGCTATTCTGTAAAACATGGCTTATTGCTTGTTAATGGCTGGTCGCAGTTATAATCCGCCATCTTGCATACTAGTATATACAGCACGAATTGACGGGTTAATTCCTTAATAGTAGTATGTTCTCCTAGGCAACATGTAAACATTTGACCTCGTGAGGTGTGGACAATGACTATGTTATTTTCAGTAAAGGTCCCTTGACATGTCCAAATATAATAGTGTATGTATCCAATCAATCTGACGCCTATAATTTGTTTTACTCATAACAGACATGAAAACATTTAATTAGTTACTCAAAATGTTTGTCTCGACAGGCTTATTCATCGATCTGCAAATTTGTTTTAGCTGTATATTTATGAATCCATCAATCATGAAGACTGATGCTGCTACTACTACTACTACTACTACTACTACTACTAGTAGTAGTAGTAGTAGTAGTATTACTACTAGTAGTAATAGTACTATTACTACTCGGGCGGGTGGTAGCGCAGTGGTAGAACAGTTGGACTTCGGAGCCAAGGTTCCAGGTTCAAATCCCGCCCCGGGGG
>JAUTBT010060610.1:0-14795 GCA_032361225.1 Lepetodrilus schrolli | reverse complement strand
TGTCTGTAGAGTGGCAATGCAGTTATCATCCTTGGTCTTGTCAGTACCAGCCAGTGCTCGCAGGTTTACTGCAACATGTTGCAAGTTTCCTCTTGACCTAAACTGACAAGTAGTAGTTTTTATTTAGTAATTTTTAAAATTATTATTATTATCCAATTCACTACTTTTCAAAGCAACGTTAAGCCATAATTAATTTAATAATGACAATTTCAGAGGATTTACTTCAAGCTTCGGAAGATGGTTCCACTAATGCTTTCTGACTTGGACTTCAGTGTGGAAATCCCAGATGAGGACGAACTGCAGGTCATTTAGCGTGTTAATAGTGTTAATTTTAAAGTACAGATCGTGTTAATAGTATTAATTTTAAAGTACAGATCGTGTTAATAGTATTAATTTTAAAGTACAGTGCGTGTATTCTTGATTTAGATTTTTGCTTTAATGGCTTTCCATCAAATGTTAAAATATATTTATGTATTCATTTAATATTTGATTTGTATATTTAAGAAAATTAAAACAAATTAATTGATGTATTTTAATGAAGAAAATTAAACCCAAATTTTCAGATTTTGGGGGGATCTTATTTATTAAGAAAATTTAAACAAATTTTCAGATTTGAATTTAATCACGAAAAATGATTATCAGATTTGTTTTTATGAAAATTGAAATAAAATTATCTAATAAAATGTTTACCCTGAAGTTTCTCACAGACACTGTGATTGACAGGTGGCAGTGACTGGGTGCTGTTTAAGCGTGGTGGACGTAAGACTGGCTCCTAGCACAGGACATCTCAGTCTGCCTCCATCTTCCTCAAAGAGCATAAAGTCAGGTATGACAGTCGCCATCATTGTTTCAAAAATGACGTACTGGTATGATGGTATGTGCTGTCATTTTTTATTTTTTTTTATTTGAGTATTATACCTATTATTTAAATGAAATTACATCTCAAAGTCACCAGGTTCAAATCCCGCCCCGGGGGCCCGGCATCAATGTTCGCGAAAGTTACCTTTCTGACGCGATATTCATAGGATGCGCTGTCTGTAGAGTGGCAATGCAGTTATTATCCTTGGTCTTGTCAGTACCAGCCGGCGCTCGCAGGTTTACTGCAACATTCAGCGCTACGGATGTTGCAGGATTCCTCATCACAGGGATAAATTTCACATGTAGCCGTAGAAACATTGTTCTGGGTTTTTGTGTGCCTATATGATCACAGAAATCCTCCAGATTTCACTATTTTTATAGTGTTAGCGGACAGCCCAGTAATCTAATTGGTTTGTAATTGGCAATTTGCAAACAAATAAGTAGCTGTGCAACATTACCATGAAATACAAGTCAAGAAACTTACTGTAAACTGAATTTTAGAAGCTTATGTGTCACTTTGTCAGTGTTTTTCAGGGGAGAGTGGCCATTTATTTGCAACATAGAATGTGGATTTATTAATATTATAGAATGTCAAAAGAATACACAGAAAGTTTATCGTAAAATAATAATGATTAAACACAAATAATTGAAATATGACTTGCATTGCTACTAGTTCCTAGTTGACATTGTTATGCAAGAAATTACACACAGTCAAGTGGAAATAGAAAGCTCTATATAAGGGATATATTAGTTTTAAAATATTTCCAAATGAAAATTTAATGTTGAAAAGCAATTTATTTAATTTGTTTCATTTTCATGAACCCATGTTAAAACTTTACAGTATTTACTTATGTTATCACTGATCATGCTGGGATAGTGTTATTTTAATCTGCATGTAGACCATGCCACATATTTATTTTCATATTTTAGTTTAGTCCTCCCTAGCTGGATATCTCGTAAACGTAGGTACAGATGCACTGGGATTTGTCAGAAAGGTTCCTCATTCCACTGTATGACCTTGGCATTGTCATCGCACCAGTTGAGCTGCATCAGCAGGTCACCTATTAGTGTGCAATGTCTGACAGTTATAAATGTTTAGTCTACATGGTCTATCAGCATGCTGTGATTGCTCCAAATAAACTTTTCGACAGTATGGCAGACTAATATTTTTAAAGGACTCGTACACACAGGTGATTTTGCCTATGCTCATTATTATTGCTCATGTGCAATATATAGAGTGGGAGATTTCAGGCATGAAAAGCCACGCAAGTGCATCGAAATAATATTTGTACTTGTGGTAAACAATGGTGTCTGAAAAGTGAAGGAAATCAATCGCTGTATGTGGTGTAGGATCATCAGTTCATTATAAATTTGTTGTTTGAGTCAAAAATGCTTTTCGTAACCTCAGGACTTGAATTGGTAAACTAGTTTAGTAATATTACAGTGAAAATACATGACAGTAGACTTTCCAAATTCTCAGAGGGTGGACATCAATCATTTATTTGCTGACAGGAGCCATTTAAATTCTTTACCCTCTGTTGTTCAGAAATCTAGACTTGCTTTACTCTTTCACGTCAAATCATGGAATATGTTGTTGTCACTCCAACCACCCTCCATTACCCCACACGGGACAAACACGTTTTGACGTAAACAGTTGGAAAGCTTTGTGAAAATAACAACGCATCCCATTTATAGCATTGAAGGTGTGTGAAGTCATCATTTATCTAACAAGAGTTGCCACCCTTTGACTGCAGACTGCAATATTTTTCGAGATTTTTTAATATTTTTTTTAGAGCAACTGGCCTTGGATCGAAATCAGTGGCAAAAACGTGCAGTATCGAAAGAGTTAATTGATCTAGGGGGTTATTTTGAATATGAGTATTTGGGTGAGAACAAGGTGTGACAAATTTTCCAAAACTATTATTATAGTTTGGTTATAGATATTAGTTGGAATCCATATTAGTATTATTACATCAGTGTTGTGTGGTGGTGTCACTTGTCGGATTCATTATTACGTCAGTCTGTATTTGCTGTATGACCAGCCGACAATTAAGGAATTGATTTGATTATCATGCACTACATCTTCAAGGTCATCAGTATGTCATCAGTGTTTGTTGTAAATAACAGGTAAAAATCGTTGGTTGTAGATCTACAGTTGTAGGTGTAGTACCCTTGAGAAAAGTTCTTAGATCCACACCGCTCCGGTCCACCCATGTTAATGAGTACCTGGTTGGATGAGATGAGATTGTGAATGTTGGCCTTCTGGGGCCTGAAATGGCAGCTTGGGTGGTATGATCCCCAGGGAGTTGAGAAAGTAAAGTGAGTGCACATTGACTGGGGGTAATATAATAACGTAGCACTATGAACAATCTTTCGAGCATGGAATTGGAACAGTATAAATACGCACATTATTTCTTACTATTATCTAGTTATACCACAGTAGTTCAATTATCCTGAGTTCTAATCAACATCTGGCCCCGAGATTACGAAAACATTCTTGAGTACGATTTCATGCTCAACCCAAAGTTTTGTTCATAAATCCCCATATAAAATTTGAGCATGAGCATGAAATCGTACTCAAAATGATTTGTAATCTTGGGGCCAGGCATGAAATAGCTACAGTACTCAGGATGGTTTCTTAATCTCAACGCCTGGTGTTTTCTCTGCAGTAGAGAACATGGAAGGAATTCCAAGCTTCTGGATGTCACAAATGGACATGGGGACATTACAATTCAATGTACATCACACAACTTTAAATATATTATTTATATTTGTAAATTAAACTGCAATATTTATATTTGTCAATTCAACTACCATTCATTGCCACTAATCTCTGCGATATGGGTTAATTTTTATCGTTTAGTTGTGTAATTGTTTAAAGTGTGATTCACTGGTTATGCTGGCAAAGCAATCCCATAGAAATAAAGATATGTTAATGTCATTTATGGCTGGTCAGTATTGTTTATCACAAATTTCCTTTTGCCATGGCAACCGGAGCATGGCCTCCCCCAGGCTGGTTCATGAGGTGCCGTTTAATTAAACAATAGTAATCCTAGTAATTGAGCCATTTTGTTTTGCATCGACAAATATATATGGGATAGCATGAGGTCAAAATGGACTATTTACATGATTGAACACTGCCATTGCAATTTCTGTTTGCAGAAACTGCGGCCTTTCCATGGATTCCATGATAATTGCTAATTTTATGCAGAAATTTGTTGGAATAACAACATTTTATGTTAATTGTCATTTGGCATGCAATAAAGTCGTATAGGTGAAATATTCCCACTACGACGTAAATCACTAATTCATTCATTCATTCATGCATGCAATAAACACTTGTACGTTGTATGTTCTGTAACGGCGGGTGGCTTAGTTCAAAAATGCCTCTGTTCACCCAGCAAAGAATGGGTACCAGGTAGGATGAGATGGACACTTGTGAATGATAATATTCTCGGACCTTGAACGCCAGCTTGGGTTGTATACTCCCCAAGGAGTTGATAATTAAAAATACGGGCACACTGTTCTATTGACCAGGAAGTAATGTAGCAGCTTGAGTACTTTTCAACAGTGATTTATTATGCAGTATTGTTTAACATTCACTGTACAGTCATTTTAACATTTTATGGAATGTCAAGTAGCTGTTATGTTGGAATTTGTTCACAAGTGTTCATTAATGAATACATGCAAACGTTCTGTGCACAAAATACACAAATTCAGGGAAGCATAAAACTCACTCCTAGATCCATTGACGAAATAGACGAGCCACAGCAGGGAGTCCAGAATGACACTTGCTGGTTGTTGCATTCGTTGAAAGTGCGTACCATAAGTCTCCTAATAGTTAAAAACCCGTTCATAGTTCAAAATGGTCAATAAATCGTATATATATTTATTATTTTGTAATGATTGTGTGTGAATAATTAGAAAATTGCGATTTGAAAAATAATAATTTCGGCAATTAATTTAGGTGTTCGAACTATTAGGTGGTTTTAATTATTAGTGTGCCGTAATTATGGTAAGCATCTTTTCCTTTCATCTAGGACAGCTACAACAGTAACAGCAATTGTGCAGTTTCAAGATTTCTCAATGGATGATATTATAATGTTAATGTTATTGAAGCATTCCAACAAATTATTAAAGTAACTGGTAAATCAGCAATTACAAGATGTTTTCCCTGGCTATGTTATTGTGGTACACATGCACCCACTTTAATCAGAATGATGTAAACGATGCATAGGAAATGTTGTTTTCATCAATATATAAAGTGAATCAACATAGGAAATGTTGTTTTCATCAATATATAAAGTGAATCAACATAGGAAATGTTGTTTTCATCAATATATAAAGTAAATCAACATAGGATGTGGATGATTCATACTCAGGAAGCATGTCCTAGAGAGTGTTATAAATTTAGTTATGATTCGTAATAGCAAGTTCTCTCATTGGCTCGTGCAATGATGTATTATTGTAAACAGATTATAGTTTGAATGCTGACTGGTTGTCACAACTATTATTGTATGCTTTTTGTATAATGTTGTTTTTCTCTTCAGATATTTATTTATGAGACTTTGTCATGGATTTCTGAAAATTGTCACGGGTAGCTTTTGACAATAATTCATTGTCATGTTTATTAATACCATACAAGGAAACCATTATTTATTTATCCATGACATTGCTGTTTTCCCATTGTAGATGTTGTCCTGTTTGGATCTAATTTGCAAGAGTTGTACCATTAGTCAGGGCCTAAATTGAGGTTTACATCATTTCCTGATATATAGTAAAAGCATGGTGTACACTATGATTTAGCCCAGGACTACATTCAGAGTATTTCTTGAAATGCAGGCCAGTTGATGTTGATATTTGTCTTGTATTTTGTTAGTGGAATATTTCTGTTTCCTGTGACAAATGCAGATCAATAGCAATGAAAGCCATTAATCTAATGGTATACGGCGAATACATATATCGCATTCATATGCCAACAGGTTTATGGACAGATTAGTGTTTATTTTGAGCAGCTTTGTTGTTTGTGACGTCCGAAAAACAGTAGACGCATCCTTAGCTGATGAATGACCATGACTGGTGAAGATTAACCATTAAGAAGTGGTAATCAGCTCTGTGTTTAGGCTTTGCCGTGATAGAGGGTTTACAAATGCAATCTGATGTGGTATTGATCTTATTAGTAGTGTTCATCACTACGCGTTTGCTACTGGTGCTAGGTTAAATGGTCATCTCGCCTCAGGGCCAGTGCTGTAATGTGTTGACCCTTTGTTTGGACGTCCTTGGCTTTAGCCTTGGTCTCCGGTCTGGAATGTCTGCTAGTAGAACCTGGCATTTCTGTGTCTAGGTAAAGTGAACATCATCTGACTTTAGCCTTGGTCCCAGGTCTGGAATGTCTGCTAGTAAAACCTGGCATTTCTGTGTCTAGGTAAAGTGGTGTCTAGGTAAAGTGAACATCTTTAGCCTTGGGGCCTGGTCTTCTGTTCCAGAACCAAGTCTGTGTTTCATGAAAGGGTCGTACTGTAGTCTGGGCGTAAATCAGGACATGCACCATGCTTTTACTATAACAGGAAATGATGTAAACCTTGACTTAGGCCAAGACTACCTGTACACTGGTACAGCCTTTTTGTGAAATGCTGGCCTGGATTTTCCATGTCTAGGTGGTAAAGATCAACTGGCTATAGTATTATGTTGTTTCATTTTCACTTAAAGTATATTTCCTGGTATGTAATATTAATTTGAATCAGTAAACTGGAGCTGGAGATAGGTTTGAACAACCTGTCACAGCAATATTCCCATGTAAACAAGCAGAGCTGCTGGTAAAGGTAAAGGGGTTAACCCCTGCTGGTTGGCAGACTACCAGACATGCAAGGCTGAACCAAACAGGTCGGGTCACTGCAGGTCAAGCCAGCCAATCAGACAAAACGTAATAACCACTTGCGTAATTCTGACAGCCAGAGAGAGCCATTCCATGCATACAATGTTACAGCAGGTTGGAGTGTTATGTAGAGTTCACACTGAGACATACTAGCTCTCTGTGGTGTATGTATACACACCCTACACCACACAGCAATACAGCTCCAGTAATTACTCCTAGAGGTCGTAGACCTGGCCGTACGTAGCTCAGGAAATCGTGGTCAGCTGTTTGCGGTGTGAGTGCTGGCCTCAGTGGATAAAAGACGCCAGCTCGAGAAACAGCTTGTGTTGATTAGGAAATGGCTGCCCGGTCCGTGTCCAAAGGATTACGGGACTATTAACATCATTAGAGGATCAGGCGTCGTCATCAGTGTGCTCGCTTCCTGTTGGAAGTGATGGAAGGGAACAGTTAAGTGGACCCATTGTATGGGCATATATATCGCCGCTGCTGCTTGTAAACACTTGTAGTATGGGCTTGTAAACAGATTTGTTCAGCTGAGTGTGAAATGTATGCTGAATGGGTTCGCATACACCTGGCTTATAACCGTTAAGTTTCATGTTGACCTCGCTACCTACCATGTCCATGAACTCTGTGTACCTTTGTGTATGTTTTTCTCGTACTCTTATGGACCAGAAGCTGATCAAATAATTATTGATTGTTGTTTATCATTCAATAGTAACAAATGTCAGTTTATGGTGAGTGTGCATTATCATTATTTAATAATTTATGTGAATTCAATTATTCATGTAGGAATTCATTAATTAGATTTATAGTGTATCCTTGCAATTTTCTGAATTAATCATAATGAATTATCTTTTTTTTTTTTTACTTGTTAAGGCTTCAAATTATGCTGTAGATATATTAGATTTAAGATACATGTACTGTCAATGCGTCAGAATATATGTGAATATTAATTAGTTAATTATTAATCATCCCAATGCCTTAATTGGGAGAAGGGATAGTTCAGTGAGTTTGTGTCAAGTCATGTCAGCAAAGACTATTTTCTTGAATTCGAGGACCCACAAAGTGGTCTCTAACAAGTAATAGCAGATCAGCTACAACCTGCTGTGCATAAATTGGTTCCAGAAATGTGTACAGGTAGTGCAAGATAGTAATTAACATGGCAATGTTTGTATATTTGATATTTTGATGAGAAAATTAATATTTATAGCAAGTTTTCTATTTTGGTCACTTTTGTAAGTCGTGCTTCATGTATAGTAAAATATAATTAAACAAATCAATGTGATTTTTTTTAGTAATTTTATTGCATTTGTTTGCAGTCATAGTTTTCAATATTTGGTTGCATTTATCTAATTGCTAAACTCGCTGACAGCTAAATAAAAACGATTCACTGTCTGATGTCTAAAATATTTATTCCTTTCTGGATATTCTAGGAGCTGGACCAATCGTTTTACTCAAAAGTCGGTAGTCAGAATAGCAATATCTTGTCATATCTAAAAATTTATTCAAATTGTTAATTTCAGTTGCTAAGTTTTGAAAGTGCGATACATTAGTTTCATTGAAATAGAATGAGTACATTTATTTTCTCAATCGATTACTGAATAGGTTATATTCTGACCTTTTGTTTTTGAATGTCAGGATGTAAGTCAGTCTAGGAAATGCACCCCCACCGTCTTGCCACCCCCGTATTTCCTGAGGTCTCGTGCTCTGGGGCACAATGTCTCCGCTTACTGTCATTATAGCCAGTCAATGTCATATACCGGTAGGTGCAGTATGTATGTCTACGTTAGGTCAATATCCGTCATTTGTTTGCATTACAAACGAGATACCAGGTTTTGTATGTATAGTACAACATGGGTCATTTTTTATATACATTGAGAATTGTGTTCATGAATGCAACTTGAAGTTAGGTATAATTATTTACTTGATAGTATTGGATTTAACATCTGTTTAATATTTCGAACTTATTGTGTCATTAATCCCAAAGTTTTGAACTATTAGACTACAAACCTTTACTACAAAAATACTAAATTGCTAGTCATGTATGTTGTTTGAAAGTGGATATTTTAAACTTTAAAGTATTTTGGGGGATTGATATTTTCAGATACTAATACTATTACTACTGAAATTTAATTTAACCTCCAGCGATATCTACTATGCTATTAATTAATTTACAAAATATATCGTGCAGCCAAGCCCGTGAGACTACATAAATTGCAGGCTTTAGGTTGTTCGTACTTAGTGACCTAATAAATATAAGATTGTCTACCATTTTCAAAATGTGTCTGGCTTTAACAATGAGCATACTATTTAATTATTAAATCTGTTGTTGCATGATTGTCACATATGGGTGAAAGATTCCAATTTCGATGTTAAAGACCCAATCTCTCACTGTTAATGTATGAACTGTGACAATGATATTGTATTTCATTTGAATGTAATCTTATAAAAAACATACAGAAATGGCACACATATTTCCTGTGGCACTACTTATGTTTCTATCTAAATTTAGAATGTATATGGGTGGGTGGTAGCACAATGGTAGAAGCTTGGACTTTGGAGACAAAGGCTCCAGGTTCAAATCCTGTCATGGAGGCCTGACATCAATGCTCGCAAAAGTTGCCTTTCTGCCCCGATCATGATAGGATGTGCTGTCTGTACCGTGACAATGCAGTTATCATCCTTGGTCTGTCAGTACCAGCCAGTGCTCGAGGTTTTACTGCAACATTCAGTGCTACAGATGTTGCAGTTTTCCTCCTGCTCTAAGCTGACAGGCTGTGTAAGTGAAAGACTCTTGAAAGCGGCTTTAAACCCCAATTTAAAAGCAAAACAAGAAAAATACAAGAAGAAAAAATAACTACCTCAAATTCATTTATCCTACCAATTTATTTATCCTATAAGAGCGTTATTGTGTTTATATAATGTTAATAAAGACATGGTGAGCATGGTGGTACATTGATATGTGTAGTTGTCACGATTCTGTAACTGGAATAGAAATAAAACCCTGGGTGAACCTTTCTTATGTTGGTGGAGTCACACACAACACAGTAACGATAGCGATAACGAGAAGTCTTTTAGTAAGTTTTACCTTCACAAATCGCAAATGGGTGAAAGATTCCCGCAGCGACGTTAAACTCACTCACCTTCACACATGATATTAATTTCACAGCAGTGTACATCACTTCACTATACATGATATTAATTTCACATCCAGTTACAAAATACCAGGGGTGGGTGGTAGCGCAGTGGTAGAATGTTGGACTTCGGAGCCAAAGGTTTCAGGTTCAAATCCCGGCATCAATGGTCGTGAAAGTTACCTTCCTGACGCGATATTGATAGGATGCAGTCTGTAGAGTGGCAATGCAGTTATCATCCTTGGTCTTGTCAGTACCAGCTGGTGTTCACAGGTTTACTGCAACATTCAGCGCTACGGATGTTGCGGGTTTCCTCCTGCCCTAAACTGATAAGTCGTGAAAGAATCTTGAAAGCTACTCTAAACCCCAATTCAATAAATAAATAAATTAATTCAAATACCACAGACAGGTCTGACTACTTTACTATACATGCATATCTTTATACCTAACAAACAAACTTGTTGAAGATTTATTACAAAATGGTTTGCATATATACATATATACCCATTTCAAACACTGATACATTACCTGACCCAGAGGTTACTAAACTTTTTTTGAGTGTGGAATTTGTACGGCAATGTGTAAACAAAACTGAGTGGAGAATGAAATCATACTTTTAAAAGTTTGTAACCTCAAGATTGCATACACTGCTATTGTTGTAGGTATTTCAGCTGCTAAGGGTGTTGTATGTTGTTCAACAGCCGGTGTCTTTGATGTCGGTTCCTGGAGTATTTCTTGTGTTTAATATTAAATAATAATAATAATGTGTAAATTTCTTTTGCACTAATTCCACACTCAAAGGCATGCTCATAGCACTACATTATTACCCTGGTCAATGAATCAGTGTGTTCTCATTTTTCTTCTCAACTCCCTGGGGAGTATAAAACCTTCCTGTTTCCTTCATTTCCAATTTATGTTAATTTGTTTTTGCAGCTGATACCAGTTTACAAACTTTGCAAGATACAAGTTTACGGAGATTGCAAGATACAAGTTTGTGGAGATTGCACAATGTCATTCTCACCATGACGTAAACAGTTCCAATACATATCTGGATCATATCAGCATATAGCACTATGTAAGTATTAGTCCTACTACTTACTAGCTGAGGGTGTAATAGTAAAACTGGTTAAAGTGACGAGATTATCTTTGCATAGGTCACTAATGTGGGTTATTACATATAATCATGTGTAAAGATTCCCGATGTGAAACAATAACACTCACTCATCTACTAATACCACTATCTTTCCCAGACAAATATGATTCCCCTTCCAACACACACACACACACACACACACACACACACACACACACACACACACACACACACACACACACACACACACACACAATCACAATCACACACAATCACACACAATCACAATCACAATCACACACGCATATTTGTTCATGTAAGAATATGACATTGGTGGGCACCATTCTGACACTAATATCACTTTTATGCATTAATTCCCTTCCAATGTCCATAATCCTTTGTTATCAATAAAATGGTAGTCCACTGAAAATTCCAGAACATTAGAACAAAACACTGGCACAATACAGTGGCATATTTTATCGTAGATTTCTTTTCATATTTAACCTCATCAATAATATTCTAATAATAATATTCTATAAGAACTTATATTAATCAACCTGTAGATCACAATAAGAAATGTCTGCTATATATGCTCAATACTGCCCTTGGTCTTACTTCAATGTTGATTCTTACAACCAATTTAAACAAGTGAAAAGTATCCAATTAAAAGTACAACATTTAGCATTGCGTATGTGATGGTTTTATTGTTTAGAACTTATTTTTTCACAATTAAAATGATACAAATTATGCCGACTTTATTAAAGCACACACACCTGCAGGCACGGTCACACCACAGTGACAACACCGACGTCTTTGTTGAGAAAGTCGTTCTATTTGCTATCGTATATATAATTAGTACATGTACACACTGCAACTATAACAAGATTCCATTCTACATTTTGTGCGTAGAACAATTTATCATCTACATTATTTACACTGCCAGCTTTCTTTCTAAAAACATTCCTAATTTTGACATATTATGTGCAAACATGTAAAATGATCAAGTATTTATTAAAATCTTACCAAATTACCTTGAAATAACCAGTAATAAGAATGCAATTCAAGTAAGTTTATAAGAACAAGCAAGTATACAGATATTTCGTGTATCATGCTACTTTGCCTGACTAATAACTACCGGGTATGTAAATTATGGAGCTCTGACCGTGTGTGACGTTGTGACTATACTATCATACTATTTATAGATGCTACTATATTGAAATAGTAAACAGGATGACAATTACGATCCAAAACTAGATGTGCTAATCGACAGCATTTAATATGTCTACAATTTGTAATAAGAATTGTTCTTAAAGTTGTTTCTTTTCCTTTGGTGTGTTTAACAATGATTGAAGCGGTTTAAAATTTACTAACCTGAATGCAGGATATAGACGATATCTAAAGACACAAGGTTAATAATCTCTTAATAATCTCTTAATAATCTCTTAATAATCTCTTAATAATCTCTATTTCTTTAACAATCTCGTTGTTGTTATCATGCTTGATGTGACTGCACATTTAGGGATTTATTGCTGTCCAAGTTACAAAGTCAAGCATGAATCGCAATGTGTTCATTGTGTTCATTCAGTCATTGTGTTCATTGTGTTCACGTGCCATTCTGTGCTGTGTTGTAGGGCTATGAATCCTGATGACACACCACTCACTGTGGTTAAAGAAGGATTCCTGTGGAAGAGGGGTCAGTATAATGGTTGTATTATACCCAGGGAGTTGAGCATGCCTTAGGGGTTGGATCTGGTGCATTATGATTTAACACATTCGCTGCCGACTATGAGTATACTGGCATTTGTGGTTGTCTTATTTTAGCTAGTACGAGTATTCTCATAGCAACTTTACCAAATGTTTTAATGTTAAGAAGAGCACTAGCCACAGTGAATAATCACATAATACAGTGGCAGCAGTGGTAGAGGAAAGTTGTCTTGTACTATTTTATTGCACTTCGAATGAGCCAATACTATTTTGTGACAATTTTTTAAGGATTATTAAATATCTTCTTTGGCAAGCATGTTAAACAATGTTTATTCTCATGAAAGTACAAAAGACAATTGACAAGACATAAATAGATATACACATCATGCGAGGGGATTAACAAAGTTATTATTAATATCCATTATTATTATTATTATTATTATTATTATTATTATTATTATTATGATGTCACAGACTTATACAATGTCCGTTTTACTTGTGACAGGTGAACATATCAGAAACTGGAGGAAGCGGTATTTCATCCTTAGGTCCGACGGATCGTTCCTGGGATTCCGAGCCAAACCAGAAAATGGTGACCTCAGTGACCCACTTAACGACTTCACAGTCAAAGGTGATTAATATCCTCATATCCCTGTTGTAATTAACCTGTCGCAAAGCCACGCCCCATTGACATGTATGTCAAGCATTTCCACCTGCTAAACACGCAGAGACGATAGCATCGATCCATAACATTCCTGTTGACATTTCTTCCAAGCAAATGGTTTCATGATATCATTAATACCTGAATGTTATCACCTACTTTATACATGTCTTGCTAAACTATTGTTTGTCTGACATGGCTAATCAAGTTACCTAACTTTATGTGTTGATGTATTATGATTGGCTGAAGGGTACTATCACTACCTGGGAGAATGACAGGCTAATTAATATTCTGAAACCCATCACATTATGTTTAATAGTAATGTTAGAGGAATTGTCATAGCAATGTTAGATTATCACTGTGAAAAAGATCCTGCAGTCAAGTTAAGCAACATCTCACTCATTCACTTCGATTATGTTAAGATTTTTTCTGAACAGATTATGATGCGGAATATTGATGTCATTTCAGACTGCCAGCTGATGAAGTTAGACAGACCAAAACCCAACTCGTTTATGATCCGAGGTCTACAATGGACTACTGTCGTAGAACGAATGTTCTGTGTGGAAAGTCAAGCCGGACGGTCAGTCAGCTTGCATAATGTTCTGGGTCCTACTCTACCGAACGATCGTAGCGCTACGAGAGTCAGAAGTCCGTGTCAATGAGTTATAACTCTCGTAATACTACGATAGTTCTGTAGAACGTGACATAGTTCGTAGATCCATATATATATATAATCTATGTACTTGCAGGTTTTCTGATTGCTAGTTTTCAGTGAATTTAGAAGTCAGCACCGTCAATATTAGCATATTGGTGAAATATTCCCACGTTGACCATAAACAACGATGCACTCGCTATAACCATCAACCGATGGCAGTTGCCTTCTCAAAAGTCGATTCTGCTTTTCTTTGTCATTATTAAAATTAGTTTGCAGTTTTCTTGCTAAGTGCTATACATGTTGTGTTTTTAACTATTCAAGCTATTTTTTATGTACACTTACTGGGTGCAACATCACGTATGGGTGAAAGATTCCCGCTGTGACGTAAAACAGTAATTCACTCACTTACTGGGTGCTATTCCTCCTTGATATATTATGTTGTCTATCAGGTAGATATTTCGTCATATGCGGGTGAAATATTCCTGCAGCGATGTAAAACATTAAATTAATCAATCAAAAGATAGATATTGAATTGAAAATATATTAACCTTCAAATTTCAATGTTCATCAATCTGTAGTTGAACTTTGTTTCATTCAACTTGTTAAGATTCTGTACGATCTCAGTTAGGCCTGCAATGTGTCCGGTAACTACGAACACCCTGTGACACTATTGAACACATTGTTTAGTTTGCCAAAAGGATTGAGCACCACTGTTTGCAAACAGTCAAGTGATAGTAGATGGCGGGTGGTAGCGCAGTGGTAGAACAGTTGGACTTCGGAGCCAAAGGTTCCAGGTTCAAATCCCGCCCCGGGGG
>JAUTBT010060599.1:0-14796 GCA_032361225.1 Lepetodrilus schrolli | reverse complement strand
TTTCAAGATTCTTTCACTTATATCACGACTTGTCAGTTTAGGGCAGGAGGAAACCCGCAACATCCGTAGGGCTGAATTGTTGCAGTAAATCTGCGAGCACCGGCTGGTACTGACAAGACCAAGGATGATAACTGCATTGCCACTCTATCCATCATATCAATATAGCGTCAGAAAGGTAACTTTTGCGGGCTACCGGAACGGGATTTGAACTCGGAACCTTTGGCTCCGAAGTCCAACATTCTACCACTGCACTACCACCCACCCCCAAGTGGTTATGTAGGAGGGGTTATGTAGTAGGGGTTATGTAGTAGGGGTTATGTAGGAGTGTAAAACAATCAATACTGATTGATTGATTGATTGATTGATGGATTGACTAGTTGATGGATTGACTAGTTGATGGATATACATATTTCTTTCACTCGGCTACTCACAACTCTCGGACTTTGAAAGGAAAGGAGGAAAGGAAGAACTCGTGTTTCTCCAACACTGTGGAAGTCAACAGTCGTTTGCACTTGTTCTTGACTTGTAGCTGGAAACATGAGAACAGATCACTACAGTCTCACTCACAGTACTTGACAGACAGACAATACTTGACATACAGCACTTGACACACGCAATACTTGACACACAGCACTTAACACACACAGTACTTGACATACACAATACTTGACACACACAATACTTGACACACAATACTTGGCACACACAGCACTTGACACGCCCACAATACTTGACACACCCAGTACTTGACACACACAATACTTGACACACAGCACTTGACACACACAATAGTTGACACACACAGTACTTGACACACACAATACTTGACACACCCACAATACTTGACATACAGCACTTGACACACCCACAATACTTGACACACACAATACTTGACACACCCACAGTACTTGACACACCCACAGGGAGGGAAGGTGGGGGTATGTGAGCTGACCTTGTCGTTGGCGAGGTCGTAGATGAAGAAGGAGCAGATGTCCTCCCACTCGGCCGATGCCGGCACCTCCAGTGTCTCCCGCTTCTTGTCCCCAACTCGCAGCACGCTGTAACGGATGTCGTCCGCCGCTGAGGAGCCACGAACATACAGGTGTTGATGTACTTACATACAGATGTTGATGTACTCACATACAGGTGTTGATGTACTTACATACAGATGTTGATGTACTCACATACAGATGTTTCACAGGCTAGTCAGGTGTACTGTTTTACAAGCTAGTCGGGTGTACTGTTTTACAAGCTAGTCTGATAGGCTACTTGGGTATAATGTTTGACAGGCTACATGGGTATAATGTTTGACAGGCTACATGGGTGTACTGTTTGACAGGCTACTTGGGTGTACAGTTTGACAGGCTACATGGGTATAATGTTTGACAGGCTACTTGGGTATAATGTTTGACAGGCTACATGGGTGTACTGTTTGACAGGTTACATGGGTGTACTGTTTGACAGGCTACTTGGGTGTACAGTTTGACAGGCTACTTGGGTGTACAGTTTGACAGGCTACATGGGTATAATGTTTGACAGGCTACATGGGTGTACTGTTTGACAGGTTACTTGGGTGTACAGTTTGATAGGCTACTTGGGTGTATTGTTTGACCGGCTACTTGGGGGTTGTACGTACCAGCATCTTGGACAGGCCTTCCCTTCAATTGTATGGTCAGGACACCTTCAGCTGTAGACTTCCTTGGTTTGCCACGGTTGATCCGGATTGGTCCAGTCTTAGCAAAGTGAACGTCCACAGATGCAGGGTCAACTAGCGCTGGTGAAAAGAACAATCTCATAACTTTAGTACAGAACAATCTCATAACTTTAGTACAGAACAATCTCATAACTTTAGTACAGAACAATCTCATACAACTTTAGTACAGAACAATCTCATAACTTTAGTACAGAACAATCTGATACAACTTTAGTACAGAACAATCTCATAACTTTAGTACAGAACAATCTCATACAACATTAGTACAGAACAATCTCATACAACTTTAGTACAGAACAATCTCATAACTTTAGGACAGAACAATCTCATACAACATTAGTACAGAACAATCTCATACAACATTAGTACATAGACAATAACACATAAGGAATGATAGATTACAGATTATATTTCTCGAGTGAAATTAATGCTAAATTTCGTGAAAGATAATCTGTAATCTCTCGTACATCTTGGGTTATTGCTTTTTGCAACATAGTCAAACTTAAAGAAAACATTCTAAATTATCACAATTTATTATAGCATCTACAGACAATGGTTCATGAAGTCCAAAAATTAATATACATAATAAGACAGATTTACATACGAATAAAATTATTCTACCTCAAGCACAATGCAGGCCATTCAAAATAAGTTTCAACAATGTATATTATAGTTTGTTTGTTTTTTAAATTGGGCATTACACTTTCAAGACTCTTTCACTTATATTACAGCTATTTTATAGTAAGTTTACTATTTAATATAATAATGTTAATATCAACAAATCCAATGATAAACAGAATAAATAAATTGCAATCAATTTGCAACAGATTATAGATACAGCACATATCTTACATAAAGAGCAATCTCCTACAGCACAATGTTATCTACCATGTGAGACACAGCTATATTAGTTTGTACTTATGGTTATTTGACAGGTATTTGCTTGCTGGTCTACCAATATATCCATTTTGCAGACAATGTAAATATATTAGAGTTATCCCCCTTTAACATACAAAGTAAGTCTATTTCTCATGGATGTATCAAATGGGCTAGCTCTTACATGACCAGGTATCACATGACCATATCACATGACCAGGTATCACATGACCTGAGGGAAAGAAAACGTACATTCTTGGTGATGGAATTTTCCACCAGAAACTGGGCTTAGCCTTTTCAGATTTCCATCATCAAGAGTGTCTATGGTGGATTCTTATTATCCCAACCACCCTTACTGCTATTTCAACCACCCCACCCATATCCCAACACCCCTATACCACCCACCGCTATACCACCCACCGCTATGCCATCCACCCCTATGCCACCCACCTTTAGTGAGACTCTCCATAACATTGGTGTGTATCCAGCTCTTCAACAGTGGAACTTCCATCATCTGTATGGCTCTCAGCAGTCTGATGTTAAACATCACATCGGGTCTGAAACAATGGAATTAGTACCAACACTGTCAGAGTTTGATGCCTGAAACAATGGAATTAGTACCAACACTGTCAGAGTTTGATCAAAGCAACACTACTAACCTTCGTCCATTACTCTACAAATTAATTAATTAATTTATTGCGTAACATCATTGTGGTAACCGTTCACCAACATGCGACAAATTAAAGCTACAACACTGTTGTTAAAGACAACACTATTTTCCTCCTATCTATTTAATTGCTTACCCATGTGTGACAAATTAAAGTTTCTGGTTTTATTAAATCTACTGGTGCTGTAGATAGCTGTGGTTAGCTGTGGATGTGTTAAAGGAAGGTTGTATGTACTTACTTCTCGGTAAAGCAGACAGTTGCCTTGGCGATGTGAGGGAAGGGTACGTCCATGGAGAACTGCAGGATGGACTGCACAGTCCCAGTCAGAGACAGATCCTGTACCACCATGTCAAAACCCACGTTCACCCTGCAACAGAAAAAACATACTAAAACCCACATTCACCCTGCAACAGAAAACCACATTCTGAAAGCTACGTTAAATGCTCTCCCTGCTGCAGGCTGAGGTTGCCATTTCTGTTGAGTGCTGCTGAGGTTGCCCAAATCACGTGCAGAAAAGAACTCATTGAATATTCTCTCAAAATAATAGATAATGGACACAGATGGCAATAGAAATGCACTGGTCGATAGATAATTGAATAATGAGATGTGTCATTAAAATTTTTGTATCAGGGAAGTTTAGTTTGCTCACATTTGTAATCCAACTTTTTCAGTCGAGACAGCTGGAAATTTTACGCCATGTTTTGTAAACAGAAGATCAATATGCAGTCGACGACAGCCTTAATTGAATATATAGTGATGTTGGAATGTATGGATTTAGCATGTAGTGACCAAAAACAAGTTGTATTTCATGTTTTAAATGTCATGAACGAGTTTGAAACGTAAACACGTAGACAACTAAACACACAACAGAGGTTTTGCAGCTCACTACAGTTAATAAACATGCTATGTGAACATGCAGTACTAGTATATCTAATTTACACCTTTATATGCAATTAGAAACCGTGCAAAACACCAGAACGGGAATTCATTTCCATCAATGAAGTGGTACACACTTCGTTTGTGCGCGGATATTACATCATAGTCTAACTAGGTCAAGTGCACATACACATCAAGTGATAAACAGCTGATATATTATTTAATATGGGCTACCCATATTTCTGAACTCAATAAACTTAGATATATAGAATTTTCTAAATGATGATATTTCATGAATACCATGGTATTTTATATAATCTGTTCATGTTTCATTGACATAAGATCGGAACACGAATCAAAGACAGTGAATAGGTACACATAAACTGTTATACTAGTAGTTATAATAATGTATTTTTATTGGTAGTAAGGATATTTAGAAAATAGTACAAATTAAAACATAAATCCTGTAACATGTTAGTATTGATCACACACAATGTTTCTGCATTGTTTGAAAGTTATATGCAAAATTTGCAACTTTGTTACTTCCCTTGGAAATCATCAAAAACATGTTAGGTATGAAATGTTTTGACTTGAATGATAGAAGAAAATTGGTAACAAGGAAGTAACATTACTATAGTTGTGTGGATTGCATTCAGTATATTACAATTCAATGAATATTGGCTTCACGAATAATATACTAAAATATCACTGCTTGCATGGTCTATTTCATTTTTCTGTGGACCAAAATTCAACAGTTCACAAAGTGCAAAAAAAATGAAGAAAACGTAACTTTTTTATTACATCAATCGTATCTCACTATACTTTAATTGAAAATTATATTATTTCGAACATTTATACCTGAATATGTGCTATTTACAATGGAAACAATGTTTGCTTCATATGAGTAATATTCTCAGAGCATAGAAGTCTTGAATGAATTCCAGCAGTCTTTCCAACAGAAGGAATAGGTATAAAAATATGAATAGGAATAGTAATTGTCCATAACAAATCTTTCGGCCATAAGGCTACTGTCGTTAATATCGAACACAGTCATTAAAGCTGCCTTCCTGTTGATTATCAGATGGAAGTTAAATCGAGCATAGATCTCTCTCAAGGTTGGAATCACATGCACCAGCAACTCCGACCCTTAATAACATTGCTGTAATTCACATACCGATGTCACCAATGTTGTGGCATGATTTGATTTACCTTATTTAATATAACCTCACCCGTAAAACAAATGTCCTTTACGCTATTGTGTGCAATTCCAGCTGTCTGACAAAGCTGGATAGTGATGTTTTCGAGCCATGTGTGTCGGAAAGCAAATACACCTATCGATGATCCTCTCCTCGATGATTTGTACGATGCAAAATTGATAACTTCATTGCCATTCCCCTCCATTTACAGAAATGGAAGCTTTTGAAACTGCCCCCGATCTTCATCAGAAAAATCAATAGCAACCAGGCTCTGTGATTATTCCAGCCTCAACCAATATCGGCCCTTGCCACTACACAGGACCTACAACGCAAGTGGGCTTTCACAGTCAACTCCTTTCTCAAGTAGGAACAGGTACCACCCATTTTGTCTTGTGTCAACTTTTTGTGCATGTAACTTGCTTACACTGTGGAAAGTTTACTTGTAAGTGTAGGTGTGCATTGCCGTGTTTGAGATTTACCACTGAGGTATGTATGCAATATATTTTAAATAGTGCTTACTTGTCGTCTTTTGGGTCATTTTCAGACATTTTTATACTTGCAGATATTTGTGCATTTTACAAGCTCTCAATATGTTCTGTTAAATGAATTTGGTGTTTAATTATTGTTTCGTGTATGATATTCCATTAATTCTTATGTAATAATAATTTTCCTAGACATGGGAAAATAGAAATTGGAATTAATATTACTGATGATGTCATGTTTTAGTGTCTATATGTTTAAATTTCACATTCTTTATTCCAAAAACACATTTATGAAGAAGTTACTTATTTAAACCAGATGGATTGCAAGCAAACAACTGTTGCCGTTTGAAACTCTAGCTGTAAGTTGTAGCGACCTTGGCAGCACAGCTATTCCACTGGTCGGTACCCAGGCTTGGCAGACTGACTTCTTACTTCATTAACATATCCCTGCCCATAACTTTAGCTAATCTGGAGGGATTCACGTCACTGTAGGGGTACCACAGATATTACTTTCATAAATATATGTCCATAGGAGGTCAACTTGTATCATTTCGTGTGTGGATATTGATATGTTTTCCAAAGATTTTGGAATTAATGTATGTCTCCTTGAAAGAATAACCTTTCCATTTCATCTATAATGAAAAGATGTCTCTAGTACTGGAATACTGATAAAGAAATAAGATAGTTTGCATACTCAACTTCTCGGAAGGAGGACATATCTAATTTCAGAAGATGTTAAAAGTATTTTGTTACATAAAACATTGTGCATTATGTTGTTATCTGGTTTGTCCTCAATGTTCATGTTAAATCTAATTTATTTTCTTCATAGTATTGATCGGCAAATTCAATTCATACGAATGACAAGCTAATGTGGGGGTTTTAATTTTTTTTTAATGAAGAATATTAATAATATTTAAGAAAACGTTATTAATATTCAAGTGTTTGTTTTTAAATCAACCTGTCTGTTGACATGTAGAATTTATAGGCTCATTCTGTGAACATTTCAACAAATATAATAGCTTTAGAAAGAAAATTGATTATAATCACGAGAAAAGTATATTGTTGTATTCAAGTGTTGGTTTTAATTAAATGTGTCTGTTGAACAGTAAAATGTTCTATGTTCATGATCTGGGCCTCATTGCTCAGAACAGTGTAGCTACCACTACATTACAATTGATTGTAAGTCAACTTATCGGGACCAGCTACAAATGTATCATAGCGATAAAAGTGGTTCATGCAACCATACTTGCAATTGTAGCGGGTCCCTACACATTTAACTTACAATCAATTGTAGCTACAACTGTTCTGAGCAACTGGGTGTAGGTCATAGCCATTGTATAGTGATAATTTACACTATTTTCATTGCTTTATAGCTAATACAGTATGACCTCAAGGCTGAAATGGAACTTGAAATTGTCATTATGATCTCTATTATATTTCCAATGAAAAATGGTTGAATAGAAGCTCTGTGTTTTTCCTTGACTCAAAATTCAAAGACTATCCATTAACGTTATCTCGGCTGATGGCAACCAGAGATGCCTTGTAGATCCAGCAGGGAAATGGTTAATAAACATCCACTGTTTATTCCTCATATTCAGTAGTATGTGATATACATTCCAATCAGTGTCCTTCAGATCTTGGAGAACATATGCATGATGAGGTAACAGAATTGTACGAATTGTTAGCCATTTCTGAACAAAAAGGTTTGTATTTCTATTTTATGCTAAGATATGGCAGGTGTTTGGTTGAATTAATTCAATCAAGGTATTGCCAAGTACACCAAGCTTGTTTAGCATTGGTCATCATCAATATTTAATGGGGAAAGCTCATCGTTAATGTTTTATCCATGCGGAAATGAGCCCTGTTTGCAGACCGAATGCATGTCACACACTCTGATAATTACAATTGTCCACGTGAGCAATGATGATTGAGAGGAATGGGAATACTAGTCTGGGTTTGTGTTGTTGTCAGGGTTTACTAACATTAGATCTAGTGTCCCTGACAACAAACAGATGCGAGAACGATTAATTCTGAAGTTCTAAGTGGTCCGAAATAAATGTGTCAATTTTCAAGAATAAATGTTTTTCATTTTCACTTGCTTGAGATGAGATGAAGTCATAGGAGGTAATAACATCTTTTAAGTGTTTTCTCGTTTTGGTTTGGATTTACAGCCACTTTCAAGCTTATTTCGCGTATGCCATGGCTTGTCAGTTTATGACAGGAAGAAACCTGCCAGTGTTAAAGTGTTGCTCTAAAGCATAAACTTCCCTTCAGCTGTTGTAAAGGCATCGAAAGCAAGCTGATAACAAAACAAGTAATTTCTAATTGAATTGCAGCACATTCCATATTTTCTACTTCTTATGGCAGTAATAACCCAATAACTTATGTTTAATTTGTTTGTGATAATCTCCCAAGTTAAATCTTTCTATTCCATAATTAAACCCACATTTTATTCACATGAAGGTAATGTTTTACTCATAGTGCCATCACTGAGAAGTGTTACCAGTTGTCTGACCTCTGGACCAGGGTACACTATCGATATTCTCTTGTAGACCAAGGAACACTATCTTCTAGACCATGTAATACTCTCTCCTAGATCAGGGAACACATCTAGACCAGGGAACACTATGTTTCTGAATCAGGGAACACTATCATCTAGATTAGGGAACACTGTTCTGAATCGGGGAACATTATCGTTTAGACCAGGGAACACTGTTCTGTATCAGGCTGCAGTGCTGTTTTATTTTACTTAGCACACCTTTTTACCAAGACATTGTGTAAGCAAATTTTGTGGAAAACTTCTGGTTGTATTACGAGAACCACAACCAGGCTGGTTAAGAAAACAATTTTCTTCATAAGTATCCATCTTTATCAGGTTTGTAGACATTCAGTAAACATTAAACATTAAACATTAAAGAGCAATCTATGAAGCAATAATCAAGGGGGAAAATCCTATATCATATTCTTGAAAAACCGTTTGTGAGTGATGACTTTCCCCTTGATATTAATCAAAGACGTCTCCCTGGCAAAGAAGCCAGTGATAATGTCAGGATTATTTGCCCCAACAACATGCTTATTTTATTAAATCCAATGATCAACAGTGAAAGGTGTGAAAAGCCGGTGATATTTAATTACATGAAAAAAAGTCCTAATCAGAAAATTGGACATTGATTTTAAAGAAGGCAGTTGGGCTGAGTTCATAATGACATTTTCTAAAACAGAACCTGCAATTGAAATCTGTGTGTTGCATGGCATGGATTGTATTGACTTCTGCAAAGCTGAACACCTGAACTTTGGACCTAAAAAAACCCTGGATGACATGTTCTATTACTTTGCCCAGTTGAATAATGACCATGTGAAAGTCAAGAACATATTGAACCTACTTGAGTGTGACCGAGTGAAGTCGGGGAAGGCCAGATGGCTGGCCTCATTTGAGGTATTGACCAGGGCACTCCTGTACAAGTGGAGTAACACTTAGGTAACTTTAGCTCCAACGTAGTCATAGTCAATATTGATAGGATGTGCTGTCTCTGGAGTGGCAATTCAGATATCATCCTTGGTCTGTCAGTACCAGCCGGTACTCACAGGTTTACTGCAACATTCAGGGCTATGGATGTTGTAGGTTTCCTGCTGCCCTAAAACTGACAAGCATTGATATGTGAAAAAAATATTAAACCCCAATTAAAAAAAAAAAAGAAAAAAAAAAGTTGTTTGCGATGCCATTGCTAAGGTTGGAGTACGGTTATGCTGTTTCGTACAGGTGGGCCCAGACCCCCAGTGGCTCTTGTCCGGCACTTCAGGGAATGTGGGAAGGACAGTGAGATGTAGGGACTGGCTGGGAGACCACAGATTTGTGGCTTTGTCATCACATCACCTAACTGTATATACTGTCACCTTGATACTCCACCTTGCTTATACATGTTCAGAGTATTCTTTCAAGAGATTGTGAATGACACATGGCAGACTACAAAGTTGTGGCTTTGTCATTGCGTCACCTGCTTACACAACTGTATGGACATTGTCACCATGATAGTACACCTTGGTTATACATGTATAGTTTCAGGACAGGATGAAATACTACAGAGGATGATGGGAATTCAAAGGGTAATTTTGGCGACACTGACCTACAAAGAACTAAAGAAATCAGTCAAGAAGTGTGTTGTTTTCCCCTTAACAAGTAAAAGGCAACTATGGTAATTCTTTTTAAGGTACACTTGGTATTATTGCATATTTTAAAGTAATAGGTCTCACAACTCTTTTGTTCTTGCTGGCACCTTTCCTGAAGCTCTCTTATACTATACGAGGTGATAGCAGTCTTGTATCTATTTTTGTCTCTGATCACTATGAGAGTGTTATAATGGTCACTGATAGTGTTATACTGGTCACTATGAGAGTGTTATAATGGTCACTATGAGAGTGTTATACTGGTCACTATGAGAGTGTTACAATGGTCACTATGATAGTGTTATAATGGTCACTGATAGTGTTATACTGGTCACTATGAGAGTGTTATAATGGTCACTATGAGAGTGTTATAATGGTCACTGATAGTGTTATAATGGTCACTATCATAGTGTTATAATGGTCACTATGAGAGTGTTATACTGGTCACTATGAGAGTGTTATACTGGTCACTATGAGAGTGTTACAATGGTCACTATTATAGTGTTATAATGGCCACTTAGTATATACGAGAGCAACATTAAAGGCTGCCCACATTATAAGATTATTAGTAATATAAATAATTGATTGCAATTTTATATCACCCACACTTAGACTTCCAACCATGGCTGATTGTTCATCCTGTAATACATAGTTGTAGCAGGTTTCCCTCCCACTATTAGCACATTGCCACAAGATCAATTCATTGCTATGGAAACTCCCATATGAATTCCAAGTCACTCCAACACTACAATGAACCAATCAACTACTAAATTTGTTTTCATATATTGGCTTGTTTGCTTGCTTCTTCTTTTTTGGTGTGCATGTAATTACTACTGAAAGCATTCCAAGAAGAGTTGTGAAAACTATTTTGAGCAGAGGTAAAAATAGCAGACCTCAGAAATGTTATTGTCTTGTAACAGTACTTGTAACCTGGGAGCTAAGTATATCCAATTTCGATATTTCGTTATCTTTTTTTTTTTGGAAGGGTAATGATTGATTGTGTTCTAGTTTGATGTAATCACAGTTGTTGTTTTATATTGATATTTTTTGGGGCAACTCTGTTGAAAACAGGTTTCATTTTAGATTTACCCTAGATTCTTATTTCACCAAAAATATCTTTTTCATTCTTGTCCAATTACTATGAAAGGCATACAATAATAGCATGGGAATCATCAGTTTAATCTACAATTTTAATCAAAATCATTGCTGTGTAGGCATCTCCAGTTGCCTCCAGGAGGAAAAAGGTTAATACAATTCAGCATTGTTTTTCGTTATTGTTAGATCACTGTAGTTAGCTCCAGTGCATAAGACACTATGAAAACAGAAGGCATTCAGTTAAATCATTGTCTTTGACAATAAATTGTATGAAGACACTGCAAACACCATTTGAAATTACAATGAGAGAAACAAATGTACCTTACGTACCAGCTAAGCCTTACTGGAAGGGTTGCCCCCTTCCACACTAAGCCACTGGGGATTAAATTTTCTGTAAAGTGATGGAAAATGTTAAAAGTTGGAAAGACAATTTATTTGCATGACATTTGTAGGCTTGAGACCCATTTGTGGAGACAGCTTGCCATGTTACATTATGTGGCTGATTCCACTGAGGCTTGTAGTTAAAAATTGATGGAGAAAGCCGATTGGATGCTGTCTGGTAAGGGCATCATGGGACGTTTAGTAGTTGGATGATAAACATATTAACTTGTGGATGACTCTATTTCTATACTCTGTGTGAGCATATGCTGTTTGAACTTTATTGTATTCTTAAAGCTTTTCTTGTAGAAATGTTCGTCGCATATGGGTGAAATATTTCCACTGTGAAATATGGATTGTTAGTATTCATTATTTGTTTGCTCTTTGCGTTTCAACACGTGATCATTATTTTTACAACTGGAGATTTTCCTCCCATTTAACCATTGGGATACATATTCCATATACTCATCAGGACATCAATATTTTCTCAGACCTTCATCCAAGTGAAAAAGTCTGCTTCATAATGATGAAAAGTATGCAAGCTGGCAAAATATTGTCATTTTTCCAATATTGAAAAAGTCATTTTCTAGCCGTAGAATATTGCAGTGCTTCCTAGGCATGATTTACATTGTTATGTATCATGGAATTAATCAAATTGTAGCCCATTATTGGAAAACACTACGATATGACAGTACAGTATATTTGGTTAATAAACATCCATATCAGACACCAATATGTCATCCAGCTTTATGTATATATCCATATTGAGGTACTAATTTGATGTCTATTTTGGACATTATCTGTGAGTAATCATGATACAATTTGTAAAAGCCTCCACCACAAAGGAGGATGTTGACAGCTAGTAATTATGTCGATATTAACGTCCATTTCTGTAAGGAAATACACAACAGCATGTGTTATGGAATACATCTGGTGAGTCAGGTAGGAGTAATCACGCTGCTAATGGAGTGAGGTTTCAGGCTGACACTCTCACTCTCTCCTCTCCCTCTCTCTGTCCCTCTCTCTCTGTCCCTCTCTCATTCTCTCCCTCTCTCTTTCCCTCACTGAAAACATTTATTGAGACATATGGCATATATTGACTGAGAACTACTTTGTAGAAGAGATTAACCCCCACTTGTAATAGGTTCTATACAGCAAGCATTAGAAAGAAGATTATTCTTTAATGATGATTCTGGGGAAGGGATATGTCTATTGGGAAGTAATCCAACTGGAGAATCACTCTAATCTGTACTTGTTAAAGTCTTCCTTCAAAGGAAGGTGATGGGAAGCTGAGCCGAGGACAAACTCATGAACCTGGCATCAGACACACAGGAGGCCGTCTGCAAATACGCGACCATGTACTTTGTGTTAGACACTCTTTTTTCAAGTCTGTACGATGTCTTCCAAGTTGTATGGCCGATTTTTATCACCATTGAATTCAGATTCTGTGCTAATGTATGTTTGCCATCCTGGAATTGATGTCATTAACCCCTTCCATGCTGTGAGAAAATGGAGGCATCCTATGGAGCCATGCTTAGGATTAATCTAGTTGGAAGAGGGTTAATTCAGCAAGTTTAACCAACAGGGTTTCTGGACAATATAGTTCCACCCATACAAAGCCAAAGAGACACTCATGCTTTCAATTAGATAAATATACCCAGTGTTACCCATACTTTTCTTTACTTCTTGTTAACAATTTTGTCAACTTCACCCAGTCCCTGCTGCCTTAACTCTCTCCATGCTGCAGGCAACCAGAGATGCCCTAAAGAGCAGTGATTGTGCCTAATACAATAGGGAGCGGGTTAATGATAATTACTGTTCTATGGGCCAGCTCTGTTGCCTCCAGTGAAGAGAAGGGTAAAGATGCTATGACTTTTCAAGAGTTTGTCTGAATTTGGACATGAACATGGACTGTCATCAGAACACATGAACTGCTTGTTTATAATCATTATTACTGTTCTATGGGACAGCGTTGTTGCCTCCAGTGATGAGAAGGGTAAAGATGCTATGACTTTTCAAGAGTTTGTCTGAATTTGGACATGAACAAGGACTGTCATCAGAACACATGAACTGCTTGCTTATTATATAATCATAATTACTGTTCTTTGGGCTATCTTCCTAAGAGTGAACAAGTGAACAAGGACTATCATCAGAATATGAACTGCATTGGGTTCATATTGGTACCCCCATACCTACTACAACTGGTGTGGCATATAAACCTTATTAAAAAAGCATCAGTGACCAGTTGATTTGCGGGTTGTGGGATTCCTCCTGACCTAAACTGACAAGCTGTGATATAAGTGAAAGAATCTTGAAAGTGGCTCTAAACCCCAATTTACAAAAAAATAGAAACTAGTTATGCATCCATATGTTAGTACCAACCTCAATTTGACCTCTCTTTTTTTTTGTAACACCCAACCTTATTTTTCAATATCAGTGAGGGAAAATGTGAAATGTTAACATGAGATTTTCTTCTATTTGTCTACATTTTCTTGCTTTTTTTTATAAATTACTTCTATTTTCACATACGTGAAAAACAGTTCTGTCTAATTCTCTCAAGTTAATGACCAAAAAAAATATTCCTCATTTGCAAATCAATTTTAGGATTTGCCAATCCTTTTGATTGCACATGTTCATTTCTCTGATCAAGAGACTTGTACTGGCACCAGGACTATCACCACCATGTACATCTGTGCACAAAAAAAGATGAAGTCCCAAGGAAAGTGCTTCAGCGCTCAACTTCACTTGGATCACTCAGAACCCAAGTGAGATGTAGTAGTGGAAAATTACGTCTGATTCCTCTATGGCTGTCATTTATAAAAATAGCCCAAACATTACGGAAAATGCAACATCTGAAACATTCCTATTTACTATAGTTCCATCAGTCATCATTTATCTATGTGGTTATGTGTGGCAATATCGCCACGTATTGGTGCAATAATCCTACAGCAACATTAGGCAGCAATTCACTGACCATGTGTGGAAGTCGTATAATGAGCTCCATCAGACTGGGACGCAGATTAAATATAAATGGACCTAACTCTTAACAGTAATACATGTATACAAGTTTCTCTAGCATTAGATGATTTTTTATTGGAGCACACTCTCAGAGTTTATTCCTATATTGCTGTTGGGTTATCAAAGCATAATATTTTTGACTCAGTATACAGTATTTCTAAATTTGAAAAGATCAGCAACATAGCATACAGTAAACATTACAAGGTTGTAATTTGTCCAGAAGTTTGAAAAAGTGTCAGGAAAAAGAGATATATATAATAATAATAATATGGATATTTGTAAAGCGCTAAATCCACCCACTAGTGCATGCTCTAAGCGCTACAAGGAGT
>JAUTBT010060588.1:0-14797 GCA_032361225.1 Lepetodrilus schrolli | reverse complement strand
CGTTAGTATACTTAGCCAGTCATCCACGGAGGCCCTCCCTACCTACCCCGCTCGCTGAATGACTGGAGGGACTGGGATGAAAAGAGGATGTAGTATTGGGACCGGGTGCGCATGTGCGGTGTGCATGGCATTGTGGGATATGGGAATGTCTGAAGGTAAGTTTAGAAATCTGCGATTTCCCCCGTCAGTAGACTCTCTGAACGAGAGAATATGCACATTGAGATGACTGGCTAAGTATACTAACGAAAAGAGGAGAGAACAAAAATCTCCTTTGATAGATACTAATTTTTCAGTTATTTTGTTTGTTTGCTGTTTTGTTTTACAATGGTGCGTAAAATGGTAATAATTGGTATTTTGAAAATATGCATTATCCATTATGCCAGAAGTGCTTAAAACATAACAACAAGTATAAGGTATATTCACCATTCATTTAACACTTTCATACCACATGGTACCTATTATAATTAAAGTTAGGATGGTATTAGAAAATGACTTCTTTTTTTTCTTTTTTTTTTTGGGGGGGGATCATTGTTATCAAGAGTATATGTTCAATACCTTTATATTCACACCGATATCCCCTGAAGCCACATTGGGGAACATCTAGAGGAGGACCGGAGCTTCCTGGCCAGATGATAGCTTTGCCTTTCATTACTCTGAATATCTTTTCCTGTCCCTTGTATGTACCCACGACCTGCGAGGATGAACAATTCCCAGCACATTAAGTTACAATACTATGCCAAGTCACCCACCACCTGCAAGGATGAACAATGGCATCCACACTTTAAATTGCAATATCAATATTGTTGAATTAATCATTTTGTATAATTAATCATCATCAACATACATGTATGTCATTTAATTAGCATATAGATATTAGATAATCGTAGATGAAATACAATTTGGTGAAATGAAAGTTTTATATCACAGACTATTACAAACAAGGGTCATGATTTGACAAACATTATAGGTCTAATTCGGTTTTATTGGTTTGCATAAGACCACAGGACTATGAAGAATACTGTATCATAATTATTCAGATACGAAATAGAATTCCACAAAGAGGTAATATTATATGGAAATGTATCCAAGGTGTCTTACTTCAATCTCTCCATCTTTGGTAATATCCAACAATTGTAGACTTGAATCTCTTCCACCATTTGAGTTCAATGTCAAACGCCCAGCAATACCTTCAAATAGTAATTGTGTTTTAATCTAACATTGTTTAAAACAAGTTTACTCGCCATTAGTTTTCTGTGGCGACACATATTACCCTCAGTAACCCTCCAATAGTTCTAATAATGTACGGGAATACCTCCAATAGTTTTGCACGTGCGCAAATATAGACTTCAATGTTCGAGATATGCGAGAAACATATCGCCAAATAGTTCAGCATATAACGATATTTGCTGATCTTCATGCTAAACTATTAGAGGTATATAGTGTGTTACGTCATTTGCTCACTTCGAAACTCAAGTATGTAGATATGGCATACGGTATATGGCATAAAAAAACAAGCACGGGAACAAATCTGTACTCAGCATTTTATTTTACAGCAAATTTTCCAAACTTCATTGAAAATTCAGTTCCATCTGTTAGCATCAACCTTATATTACGCAACGCGAGGAATCGTCATTGGCGCGCGTGGTCATGGATTGCATCGCGGTAGTCTGGGTATGTAGAGGGTATCGTCGTACATGTCGTAGCGGATGTGGTGGGGGTGTGGTCGTGGTCGTAAGTTTCATGGTCATAAATCCTGTCATTCATAGCTTTGCTGGTACACTGAAGCTAAAGCAATTCTTATTGATTTAGAAGCCATTCAAAGATTTAAACCTAAATCCTACACATGATATTTTCCGAATCAGTGTCCCGTCTGCAGGCCTATGCTCAAAGCTAGAGTGGAATATGTGTGATTTGAGCCTGCTAAACAACCAATGATGCGATAGTGCACACCGTACTACTACTGACTGGGCGAGTGGTAGCGCATTGGTAGAACGTTTTGGATTTCGGAACCAAAGGCCCGGGAGCCCGACATCATACAGATAGATACGCTGTCCATACCGTTATCGGCCTGGTCTGTCAGTACCAGCCAGTGCTTGTATGTTTTACTGCAACATTCAGCGCTACGGACGTGGTGGGTTTCCTCCTGCCCTAAACTAATATGCCGTGATATGAGTGAAAGGATCTTGAAATTTGCACTAAACCCCAATTCAGAAAGGAAAGTACTACAGACAGCGAATCCCCGAAATTTCATACAGGGTACACCGGGCGGGTTCGAACTCGGGACATTTGGCTTCGAATTCCGACCATCTACTACTTATGGTTGCACTCACCGTTGTACGATCGGTTCCACATCTTTCTAGATAGCTTCCTTCCATCCAGTGGATTTCCACCCTCAGCCAAAGTCTCATTCAAGGTTTGGGCGTAGATGGTAAAAGCGTCGTAATAGCTGGATATAATGTTGAATTGCTGCGGACCATTGATAATGTGAAGTCATAGCATTATATAAAGCATAGTTGACATATGCAAGTATGGACACGCAGTTGGTATAGTCTTCAACATATTAAACACAGGCTGCACGTTATATGTCGCTATCTAGAACTTGATACATTAAAAGCAATACATTACTTTACGAAGATTCCCAATTAGTCCACGATTGATGTTTCTATTCACATTAATCAACTATATTGATACAATATTATCTCTATAAATTGGTTTTATAAAACATATACTTTAACATCCAATATACTCCCCCAAAGAATAATGAAGGGCAGAGCATTTTTTTGTGGCGGAATTTTCTACCAAATTTCATAACTCGACTTCAGGAATCTGGTGCAAATCTTTTTCCAATGCGTCTGCACGTTCTCTAAGAGAACCTGGAACCTGTAGTCGTTTGGAAAATCTTTGTTGTTAAAATAATATAAAGCTAAATTAATATATCCCAAAATGAGTAACTCACAATTATGTTTAAGTTATGCTTGTTCAAGACACTCTTTGCTAAATACTTCTTGAAAATATTGAATTCGGTTTTAGTCGATGTCATCAAACTAAGAAAAAACGCGCTTTGAAATGCCTCCAGAGCCACCTGAAACAGACAGTGCATGAACATAATGTTAACAATGACGTATAGTATTTACTACAGTACATGCTATATGAACAGTTTAAACTGAGATCAGAACATGCATAGAAACTCTGATAGTCGTGGTCAATTTTGTAAGACATAATATAATGATGATGATGATGATGATTATGATGATGATAATAATCATCGTACTAGTAATAATAATAATAATAATGATGATGCAGTCACAGGGATATCGTAGGAATTAATATAACAATGCAAATGCACATTAGTTAATGTTTCTATGACGTCAGATAAGCATATTAATGATATGTTTTCCTTATTTTAATTGTGGTTTAAAGCGGCTTTCAAAATTCTTTCACTTATATCACGGCTTGTCAGTTTTAGGGCAAGAGTAAACCTACGAGCACCGGCTGGTACCGGCTACTTAGTCCAAACGTTCTACCATTGCGCTACCATCCCCTCTTTGCAGTTATCTGTCGGTATTCGTAGGTTTACTGCAACATTTAGCGCTACGGATGTTGCAGGTTTCCTCCTGCCATAACATGACAAACCGTGATATAAGTGATACAAGAATCTTAAAAGCGGCTAAAAACCACAATTTTAAAAAAACCATAAAGGAAATATTCTCTATTAATACTTACATCGTCCTGTCCATCCCCAGTTTCCCAGCCAATGTTAATGATTGTACTGGCGAAGGATATAGTTATAATAAAAGCGTACTCTCCCTTGGTGAAGCCAATGCGGTGTGCTATTATCATTAGACGTCGTACTAGTTCTGGCGGTCCGTGTATAATGAAAACTGCAATATAGAAATATATGTATTTTATAATATTGTATAATTCATTTACCGATAATTTACCAATTCATCTTATTTTTGAAGTGGCTTGTATAAACCTAAAGAACTGATCCTACACGATGTAAAGTGATTGATTTCTTTCCAAATGATCTGTAATATATATAATCAGCTTATTTTCCTGGCAGTCATAAACCATGGTATAATGATAAATGCAAAGACGCCGTTAGGTCTCGAAAAAAGGCCGAGCGTTATTTCCGAAAGTATCCATCGCCAGCTAATCTAAATTCTTTTAGAAAGATTAATGCTCAAGCTCGCCTTCTATTAAAACAGAAACACGTCAGTTATGGCGCAAAATTCATAACCGTACCCAAATAAGTAAGGTATGGAATATGGTCCAATGTAACAAAGGCAAAGGCTCAAAGGCCAGTATCAACATTTAACAGATGATATATTTCTTAGACTAAGACAAGAAGGATATTGAAAATGTTTTGGGTAAAACTCTTTCCGAAACCTCTCCTTCTGATAAATATGACCATAAATTTAACACTTTTAAAGCTAAACAGGAAAAACATCAAATTAATTTCACTTCAAATAACTCTGACGATTACAACGAGCCCTTCTCGATGGAAGAGCTCCTACAGTCTCTAAGCAAAGCCAAAGATACCGCTGTCGGTCCAGACGACATACATTATCAACTATTAAAGCATTTACCTACTACTAGTTTACATATTACTAGTTTACTATTTAATCGTATTTCGATGTCTGGGGATTTCCCATTTTCATGGCACCATGCCATTGTCGTGTCTATTCCCAAATCCAATAATGATAATTCTAATCCACTGAATTACCGGCAAGGTATTTTATCTGATTTACACATGGGTTTTAGGGGGCGTATGCCTCATTTTATTAACAGCTTTTTACAAAGTCGTGAATTTAAGGTTCGTGTAACCCTCTCTAATTCTGTTGATCAGTAGATGGTGCAATAGTATCTGTCACACTATTTTGTATCAAAATCAATAACCTTGTCAAGGTTCTAAACGATATCATTGATGGTTCACTTTTTGTAGACGATTTTAGTATTTCATGTCGGGGTTCAAATATGTCTACTGTTGAACGCCAATTGCAAATATTGCAAAAATTAATCAATGGTCTTTTGAAAATGGATTTCGATTTTCAAAGACCAAAACTAATGTAATACACTTTTCCAACAAACCTAAGTTACATAATGATCCGGAAATATTTCTGGATAAAACTCCTCTAAAGGTTATCAAGGAGGCAAAGTTCCCTGGTCTCATATTTGACAACAAATTATCTTATATATCTCATATTAAACATCTTAAAAATAAATGTCAAAACTTGGAATCTATTAAAATCTGTATCTGGCACGAAATGGGGTGGTCATCATTTATGCATATGACACGACACTATCCCTACAGCCTACATATGGAACATATTTTAGTTTATTAGAACGACAATGTGCCGCAGTGATCAAAATCAACGGTGACCAAACACGTTACTAACATTATCTATCCATTCATTAATTGTAATTAATCCTGACCAGAAAACCATGTTTGTTCATCTATTGACGTATTCATATTCACAATTAATTATTTATGAACCGAAATATCGCCTGAGAAATATCTGTTTAAATGTGAGTATAGTCTATGATGATATGCGCACTTCGCGTTTCTTTTGTCGCTTAGTGTAGTTGATTGACTCAGACAGACTGAAATAGTTGTAATAGATTGTACATTTGAATTTCCTATTAGGAAATTATTTGCAATTTTTAAAATTAACAAATTACAGAAGCTATAAGTAACATGTGGTTTCGGTATTGTGTAAATATTAATGAAGAATACTATTTTACGACAATTAGTGGGAAGAGGAAGCGAGCTGGTTTCCGGCCGGAAATTCAATCAGCAGAAGATGAACGTCGATGGAGATTAGTCAAAGCTATTGTGGAAAAAGAAACTCAAGAGCTTACCGGAAATGAACAGTAAATAGGTAGGTGAATAACAGTTATCAATATTGTATTTGAATGTTTTATACCCATTAGTACTTGTTTGCATATTGTAAGCATATTGTCCATATCGGATATTTAAATAAAATATTTGTTATAAAGGACTGAGCAAATTATTTATGCGTGCTACCATCATATTTCACCCAGTTGCAGTATTACACTGAAGTAGCAATTGAAGTAGCAATAAAAAAAAAATATAATAAAAACAACAACAAAAAACGAAATTTGGGAAACTGATTAAAACATGTTATTGCCATAGCTACTCTGAGGTGTAAATAAATAAACAATAATTTACTTAAATATCGCCTAATATCCACCCGAAAGTGCTCAGTGGCGCTTACTACTATTATCACATTTAGCCCAGGCCCAGGTTTTGAGATATCTATACCAAACTTGTGGCATGCTATGCTATCAATGTTTTTTGGGGAAGCCACATGCCTACCAAGTTCGGAATTCCATGATAGCAGTGTGGGAATATTAGCTTTTCCTAAAATAATGTTCAATTTGTGCAAAATAAAACGGAAAATCATGCATTTTCTTACTTATTTGTAGAGGTGGGGGTAAAAAGTGAAGATGCCCTGGCACTTAAAACATAATTTGTAGAGTCAAGTAACAAATAATTTGACCTTAAATTTAATTTTAATTACTAATATAAAACATCACAAACTACCCATAGATATGCTATAGTACACCATAGTGCCCCCCCCCCCCAACCCCCATTTTATAGATAAAAACAGTGGTTTTCAAAATTAATGAAAATATTATCCTAAACTAAGTTAGATTGTGCCATTTGTGTATGACCCTCCACAAAACTTTTACAATGTGTACAATGATGTACTTTTATTTAGTGAAGATGGGTATTATTATCTAACACATTGAGCATATATTCAGGTGAATCTTTCCTGAATGGAATCAGAACACTAAAACAATATGGCAAACTATAATTTTCAATACTTTAAAAAAGTTAACTACAGTATATCATATAATTCTGTAAGGAAATGTTTGGCATTTAGAACAATAATAACATTAAAAGTTAAACTGATTTCTATGATTTCAAGTTACATTAGTGCAATGGAAGAATATAGATGCCAACAAGCACTACAATGGGTACAGCCAAATTACCCCCCTAAAAGTAGCGACAGTATGCATACAACATGCTTCTCTCATGGTGACAGGCCAGAATGCAGGTGATTGTTTTGCGATGAACGCCATGAACAATGGTAATACCATTGTACTTGCAATTCTAAGCTTTGAACATTTAATCATATGTCGATATCTGTAAAATTAATTACTATGCTGAACCCTTATAAAGAAAAAATTACGCGAATTAGAAAAATCAGAAGATTTGCATAATACAAATGCCTTACTGAAACTTGTTGCATATTTCAAATATAACGATGATCAATAGAGCTTTTTATCAAAGTGAAATGACAAATTGCCATAGTTTATGTGAAAGGGGAATGAAACACAGAATTTGGGGAAATCTAGCATTGGACCCTACCTAAAACCTTTGCCCTTCAGTAACTCTCGCCACAACTAGTCAACTACCATGCAAACAATGCATTCTACAGGACAGCCGTCCTGGCCCTTGAAATTACCAAACTTTCTGGTGTACGATTTCATGCTCAACTCAAAGTTTTGTTCATAAAACCCCATATAAAACTTGAGCTTAACTCGAGAAGTTTTGTAATGTTGGGCCCAGGACAATATTCAATAATACAACTACATATCATCTATATATGGCAGCCATCTTACGTTTTTCCGTTTATATAAAAAATGGATTCGTTGCATGTGAAAACATATCAAACAACACTTCATTCATCATTGTCATGCCCTAAACATATAGGCAAATGAAAATACATGTACCAATGTTGGCATCCAGTGTGGATCCTGGTTGAATAGGTCCCCAACACCTCCTTGTGTGTCGTTAAAGGTGACAAAATGTGTGGGGGTGGGGGTGATGGGTAAACACTGCTTTGCTATGCTGTGAGATACTTACTCCCACTAATGGTATATTCTAACTTAGTTTAGGATTTTGAAAAACATTGTTTTTATCTAGTAATGTCGCATTTTGCATACTTGTGCAACTTTGGTGTATTGTATCATATGTATGGGTAGTTTGAGATGTTTTATAGATGCATTGTAGACTCATTTGGTATTTTATTTAGAAATTATAGTCACAATGTTGAAATTTGAAAAGAAAGTATTTTGTTCTCATTTTTAGAGATAAATGAGTACTTAAAATGAAATTTAAGACCAGAGGAAGTGTGAATACTATTTCTCTAGGTTATAGATTCTACAAATTCAGGGCCGTAGCTAGCCGGGAGGGCAAGGAGGGTAGTTCATCCCCCTCCCCCTGCAATTTTAGAAAAAGAGTATTTTCATAAGTGGTATACATATGCACATTAATAATAGGCCCTACATAGATTATTTTAATGTATTTATGCTAATCAATAGGGCATATGCCCTACGATCAATCCTACGATCGCTCATAATTGATGAAGTCTGGCTGATGTGACCAGGCTCTGGGATTGATATATTTGGTCATGTCTTTCTACTATTTTGGTTGATTGCAAGACACTTGTACTTTACAGAATGGATTCTGCAAGTGTAGAATAGCCTATAATTTGGAAGTGATTTGGCAGCAGTATGTTTCAGTTAAAATATTTGTTTGTTCATTGAAGTATGAGCGATTTGTGATATTTGTGTTCATGAACGTTTGAGAAAACACATTTTCAGAGCCTTTTACTATCGAACATTTAAGTATAAATTGTGGGAAATCAATTCTAAGCAAACATGATGTACAAAATAAATCTTCAGAGAATATACCCAAGACCCCTTACAGCTTCGGGCTCTTAATTTGCGATCTCGGCCACTTAACTGATACTGTGCGATATGATCTCATTCGAATCCACATGGTACACCATTAGCTCCGCACCATGTGTGCATATTCACAACTGTCAATATAGCGGCCTTATATACCATACTTCACCACTGTTTATTTCAGAAAAATAAACCTTCAAATAAACGGTAAACTATCAACCGCTACAAAAGTAATATTAGTTATATACGAATATCAATAAAGACTAGTCAATAATTATCAGGTGCACATATATTTATTAAGCAGTATGAAACCTTGGCTTATATAACCATATCCAAATTTCGAATTAGAAGTTAACACTAACGAAAACAAAACTAACAAAATAACTGTTTATCCAAATATAGCACCGGGAAAAAAACACATTGTATTTGATAATGGGTACAGCATAACTATTAGAAATGTAGGCCTACTACTTATGCTTACCCAAATAGTGCAGGATAATGCATCTCCGAGCACCCAATTTTCAGAAATTTTCAAAGAATTTCCCCGAACATCCCCTAAAGAAAAGTTAGCCACGGTCTTGAAATTACATGTTTTAACTTCCAGGGCATCTTTAATTTTTTTACCCTAAAAAAAAAATAAGAACATATATTATTTTGCACAAATTCGACAGTATTTTATGAAAAGCTACTCTTCCCACACGGCTATCATGGATTTCCGAACTCGGTAGGCATGTGGCTTCCCCAAAACATTGATAGCATTTGCCACAAGTTTGGTACCGAAAAAGGTCTCCGGCTCATACACTAGATAGGAGAACATTATTTCTCCTTATTTTCTATTTCTTTGAGATACATGTACTTACGAGAAAACACACTCGAATAGTCCCGCAATTCCACCAGATATAGCCATCTATTCAAACATACGTTTTCCTGCATTGAATGGAAAACACTAAATTTTGACTTGCAAGATTTCGTATTATGGTGCAATCGCCCGAACGCAAACTGCACTGTTAGTAGTGAGCCGTGTTAAGCCAGATCAGGCCCCCACAGTGCAGCGATTGCCCTATCACCCATTGTAGTTTTGGTGTCACGTCTGACAAGTTGGCGTTGCTGGAATGAAGGGATCAACTGGGAGTGGTCATAGATGAGATCTCGGAGATAGGAGCAATGTTGATCGTAGTAGATAGAACCGTGGTCTTGTATGAGAACGCCGTAACTGAGGCATGTGTGTACATCCCAACCTGACTCTTTTTCAGCCAAATATCAGCAATTCCAGCAACAGGGGCGACAACCATATTTCCGATGGGCCTGACGACCAGCTTGATTGACAGTGCCTCATGAGCTGCCTGGACCTATCACAGTGACCTTGAGCGAATCTCTTCCACCCCATGTTTATGCAGGCGTTATATATGTATTTTGTTGAGCATAACAACATAATATCTTTCAATAAAAGAACAATGTAATGTTTTTGTTTGGCTTTTACATATTATAAAGAATTATGTTATCAGGCAACACTTTACCCCACTGCTGTCATCAGAATTTTAGCTTAGAATCTGAGTCTACATTGGGATTGTCCACCACGTGCAGAGCAACACACTCAACATCTGGCATGGATAATCAAAATTAAACGACAGATTGTCGTCCTTGGGATGCACAGCCATTCTTCTTATAGAGCAATACACATGTTATTGATATTGGCTGGTGCAGGTTGCGTTGAACGGACTATTCTTCCCGAAACATCCCACATGTTCAATAGGTGAGAGATCTGGTGATTTTGCAGGCCAATTGAGTAAGGTAATGTGTACCTGGTCCATTAAGTTAACTGCAACGCGGGTCCTATTGCACTTTCCGAAAAGTCTAGTCACGCTTTTCATTTCTTTTTTGTTCTAACAGAAACAGTTCAGACTAACCTCATCTAATCCTCTGTAATTTATGATAAAAAAATTAAAACACCACATCTGTGATTACTATTGCCGTGACTAGTGTTGGCATGTACTACAAGCAAATTTAAACCTTAAAGTTTAATTTTTTTATATGTTGGTTCACGGTTCCTAAGTCCATTGTCTTGGAGAGGCGAAAATAAATATAATTTGCATTAATTTTTGTATGCCTCAACAACAATGATTAATGCACCAACAACAATGATTGTTTTGTTTGTTTCTAATGCAAATGAATATGATGTAATTATTTTCTTCCTAATTTCCCATCCTCCGACATTAGCATAATTACATACAAGGACTTAAAAATAAATTGTAAGTTTATTTATATTTAATTTGTATTAAATTAATTATTTAGTCTATGAAATACATATGAATATTTTTGTAAACATTTAGGATGTAAACAAGTAAGCCCAGGGCTTAATTTAATTAGAAATGTTGCTTACCTAACTTGTCAGTTTATGGCAGGAGGAAACCCGCAACATCTGTAGCACTGAACGTTACAGTATTTATTAGTAAACATGCGAGCACCAGCTGGTACTGACATTCCAATGATGTAAACTGCATTACCACAGTACAGACAGCGCATCCTATCAATATCGCGTCGGAAAGGTAACTTTCGCATTTATATTGATGCCGGCACCTTGTACTGGATTTGAACCCTGGGTCTTTGACTCCGAAGTCCAATGTTATACCTTTGCACTACCACCCGCCCGGCAAGATCATACTAGGATGCAATATTTAATTTAATTAAAACAATTTAATTGGGGTTTAGAGTCGCTGTCAAGATTGTTTCACTTATATCACGGCTTGTCAGTTTAGGGCAGGAGGAAACCCGCAACATCCGTAGCGCTGAATGTTGCAGTAAACCTGCGAGCACCGGCTGGTACTGACAAGACCAAGGATGATTACTGCATTGCCACATCCTATCAATATCGCGTCAGAAAGGAAACTTTCGTGAACATTGATGCCGGGGCCCCGGGGCGTGATTTGAACCTGGAACCTTGGCTCCGAAGTCCAACTGTTCTACCACTGCACTACCACCCGCCCCCTAGGATGCAATACTATTATTACATACGTTTTCTATTTTTCTACATATTACTAACTAGGGAAAATTATGGAGAAAACAATCCACAAAATTATACATGACAGGGTGGCATGATCACCAATGCAAAAGGGGCCTCTTCTAAATAACGTGCTTTCAAGACTATCCGCACAATGCAGATGTATTGGTATCTTCCCCAGGGAAGCGTCTACATGCCCAGAGCCTGGAAGTCATGATCACAGAATGAATTTATTTTTATTTTGGATAAATGGATGGAGCTATACATGTTAGGACTGATCTGATTGGACCGAGTACCGGCGATAGCGCTTAGATCTCTGCCAGGAAATAAAGGGGCTGATGGCAAGGGATCTAACGGTGTTAGATCACGTGGCCTATGCAAGATGATGTCCTCGGTCTGCTCTAAGTAAAATGGCGGTGAGGAATCCCTACACAAGAATATTGTGACGCCATGATTACATGTGTAGCGATCGCCAGGAGGTTGGTATGTGTGATTAATTAGGAAATAAAGGTATTTCTAGAATAGTAAAAAATATGAACAAATAATAACCTTATTTAGTGACCTTTCACCTCATGCATAGATGTTCGCGTAAGCTCTACACAGCACCCGGCATTGCTCACCAAGTGGAACCTCGACTTCTGCCTCAAGAAAACACAAGCCCAATCTTTGAAATGAATGCATACTATCCTCTGAAAAGCAACGCCATTGTCTACTTAACATGTCCGTGACCCTCATCAGTATGATTACATACTCCATTCAAAGGACTTTAGATTACACACGTCAATCAAACCATGCTCTACCAACAGCGGCAACTCTTCAGCAAAACTGTACCAGACCCACGATATCTTCTAGTTCGTGTTGGCGATTAGAAAAGTGGAAAACCTAGTTATCACATCTGGTTTACAGCTAACAGTGGTGGCTGCATTCGGGCGAATGCACTTGAATACAGAATTTTGCAAGTCAAATTTTTGTGTTTTCCGGACTAGGCAGGAAAACGTAAATTTGAATAGATTGCAGGACTATTCGAGTGTTTTTTAGAAGTAAGTATCGAAATAGAAATGGCAGATATTCTGGGTATTTTCACATGTACAATACTGTTTTAAATCTGTATGGTATTGTGGTACAGTACCAAAGTATATATGGTAATATTTACAAAGTTTTAATATGCCCAAGTATACCCTTGTGTGTCAGAATGGGTCACTTTACAATGCCCTTAACCAGGTCGACAAATAGTTAAATAGGACTCCAACAGTTTGATGCTTATTGAAGCCCTATGTACACTTATTGGCGTGCATGGTCTATGTTATTGGTTTGAAATCTATGTTTAAGAAAATGAACAAAATAGAAATTAACAATGAATTCTATTCCATTGGATAATACTAACCGCCTTTTTTCTTTGAAATGGCAATTACTGAGGTGATAAACTTAATCCTCCATAAATACTAGCAATATCAAAATGATTCGAACAATGTGGATGTAAGGGAACTATTTTGTGGCAATGTCTACACAAACGGACCATGAATAGAGACGATTTATTGATAAAAGAAAATGTAATCACTGTTTATGGTATATCATCATTAGTTTTCTTTGTGTTTTCTAGTAATGGATATTTCTGAGGCCATTTAACCTCAATTATAGTCCTATGGATATAAGTCAAGCACTAGCACACATCCACCATTGTGATATCACGTATCTAGTTCAGTGACGTCGTCACAGTTCTCTGTAGTCTGGCCGTCGCCCTTTTGTACTTCATTAGACCGGAAGCTACTACACACGTCTCCACGTTTCTCAGTGGTCGTCCCGTCGTCATTCTTGATGTCCTTAGACCAGAAGCTGCCCAGATTAGACAAGAACCGGTCATCTTTGCCTAGTGTGTAGGGTGTTTGCAGGATGAAGTTATCAAGACTAGGCGTGTCGGTGGGAGTCATACTTTGGCTGTCGTGCACAATATCAGAATCTACAAATAGACCCCCCCCCAAAAAAAAATACACAAACATGAAATGCATCTTTTAGAAAAGTCCATCCAACACACTTTCAGTATAAATAATAATAATGTGAACATTTATATTGCGCCAAATTGACGCTCGAAAACGTGCTCATAGTGCTACATTATTAGCCCGGTCAATGGATCAGTGTTCCCTCATTTTCCTTCTCATTTCCCTGAGGATTATACAACCCAAGCTGCCATTTAAAGCGCTAGAAGGTTAACACTCGCATGTCCACCATCCTATACTACTATATGATGATGCAGTACACCTAATTAAAACATTTTAATTAGGTAATATTCCAGGAGATACGAGTGATTACGGAAAATAAGTCTCGAGTGAAATTAATGTTCAGTTTTGAGCTTCAGCGAGGAACTTTGAACATTAATTTCACAATTTGATTGCTTACTGGTAAATATGTAGAATAAAAGTATCATTTATAACAATTACTGCTATTGACAATCAGTACATTGAAAATAACTGTGAATTCAAACAATTGTTGATAATAATATTTATTTTCTCGCAATCGACCATTCATAATCTCCAATTATTATTATTATTATTATTATTATTATATTGGACCTGACCGACCGGTGTAACGCCTGACAGAACCTTCTGCATCGGTAATCAGTTTCGGTCTTGTGTCTGGGAATGTTCTAGAACATTACCTCATGCGCAGACAATTGTAGAATAATATAGAATATACTAGCATATGTATTGATACCCATCTGGGTTTTGAACAGACAAGTCTTTTAATTCATAGATTAACATTAGATGACTTTTAAACACGGTGCATACTTTACACACAGAGAATAATCATAGAGATGTTTCATTCACGTATATTGGTAACCGATACGTTGGGAAGACTATAGAAACAGGTCACGTGACTCCTGAGGATGGGCCGTAAAGTACAGCTGGATAGAACCAGTCAGAACCGGATTAAACCAGTTGGCACGTGACACCAGTTGGCGGGCGCATATAGGCCACTGCTTGTTGAGGCTCAGACAACGTTCTCCAGCTCCATGCTGTGAGGCACATGCGTCCCAAGGAGGGACCAGTCTGCCGAAATCAGCTAAGCTGGAAGGCGACTGTC